>CAIGQV010000990.1:3969961-3984492 GCA_903798115.1 Danio jaintianensis
TGTGCTGTATTTATGAATTGTGTTTTGAATTTACAAATTGGATTTGTAAATGTGAATTGTGCTGTGCATGTATGAATTTTATATTTTTTTATGTATTTATTTTTGAGACTGATGTGGCTCCATATATGAAAACTTGAAAATGATTTAATCATGGTAGTTGTAGCGTCATGGGCAATTAGTTTTCCTCTCAGTTCAGCTTAATTTGGAAAACCGATTTGGTAAAAAAATAATTTTAAAAAGTGTGTACGGATAGGATCTGTAAAAGCACCCCAACGAGTAACAATTGTATAGCTCACAGTAGGTATGTATTTAAAAGCTTATAAGCTATCTTCAAAAATCCATTTTCCTCCGTTTTTCCTGCAGTTTTGATCGGTCCCTTGATGTCGTGCAGCTCAAGTTCACCTGTGATCAGCTTTATACCTTTGCTCTTTCTCTCTTTGAACTGTTTCATCAGTTTTATTTCTTTTTCAGCTTTGAGAAACGCCAACTCTTTTAGCTGGAAGTGGATTTTTAGTTGCTTCTGAGATTGTTACCAAGCGATTTATTTTCCCTCAGGTATGTGAACAAATGAAAAGGCAGCGGGTGGTCGCTGAAGAGTTGTCACGTTCACACAGAATCATAGCCATGAGGAACGGCAGAACGGTCATGTTGTATTAGACACATTACAGGCTTTATGTGCTCTGTGGAAGGCCTAATACACAGTGACAAAGCTTTAGCTAACGTTCTCTCATGCTGGCTGCTTTGAGTTTGCACAATGCCAGTATACAGGAGACTGTGACCTGGTGCAGCCTTAAACAGAGAACTAGATTAAAGGTGCCATGAAGATGTTTTTTTTAGATGTTACAATCAGTATTGTTAGATTTTAGGATATCTATAACCTAGTGCGCACCAAAACAGTGACAAAATTTGCAGTTAGATGATATAAAACTGATATAAACATGTAAAGCTTGTAGTTTGTCATTTCCACCTAAATGGATCAACGCTTTTATTCACATCACCTCATACTTCAGTTTCTCATCAAATCTTCTGACCAATGAAATTCTCTCTAGGATCTGACATGACCCGCCCCCTTTAAGAAGCTTCACATTTGATGCGCTTGAGCTCAACCACTCTCACTAGCAGAGCTGTGATAAAACAAAACACTATTGGCTATATTTAAAGGGGAGGAGCTACACTATGCCCCACCCTCTCTTCATGTTTCGGTTGCGATTACATCAAATATCGAATAAAAAAAAATGCACATTTCAAAGCACTTCACGGTATCTTTAACTATAGCAAAACTTCATCTATAAACAAATTCTGCCGTTTACTTCATATTATTTTAAACATATATTAGTGAAACTGAGTCTAAATAATTCCTTTTAAAGGGTTCTCAAAAACCTGAGAATGGTCATCATTTAGGCCATGGCCACACGTACACACAGGTATTTTTATAAACAGAGTTTTCAATGCTTTCGTTTAAAAGAAAAAAATCTGTCTACATAAGAACGCAAAAAACTTACTGTGACGCATGTTCACTCCAAATTTATAATCTGTGTGAGTAAATTGCATACAAAGTCAATGCAAACATGAGAACAGAGGTGGATTAGTATCCCATGGCACAAACAACACCGAATGTGCAACGGGTTTGCTGCAATCGCTAGAGCGCAATTGTCTACACTCACTCATTCATTCATTCATTTATTCATTTTCAACCACTTTTCCGGGGCCAGGTCTCGGGGGCAGCAGTCTTAGGAGAGAACCCCAGACTTCCCTCTCCCCAGACACTTCCTCCAGCTCCTCCAGGGGGATCCTGAGGCATTCCCAAGGCAGCCGAGAGACATAGTCCCTCCAGCGTGTCCTGGGTGTTCCCCGAGGCCTCCTTCCGGTGGGACATGCCTTGAACACCTCCCCAGGTAGGCGTCCAGGAGGCATCCGAAACAGATCCCCGAGCCACCTCAGCTGACTTCTCTCGATGTGGGAGAGCAGCGGCTCTACTCCGAGCTCCTCCCAGGTGACAGAGCTCCTCACCCTATCTATAAGGCCACCCTGCGAAGCAAACTCATTTCGGCCGCTTGTATCCGAGATCTTGTCCTTTCGGTCATGACCCAAAGCTCATGACCATAGGTGAGAGTAGGAGCGTAGATTGACCGGTAAATCGAGAGCTTTGCCTTTTGGCTCAGCTCCTTCTTTACCACAAAGGACCGGTACATCGACCGCATTACTGCTGCCGATGCACCAATCCGCCTGTCAATCTCACGTTCCATCCTTCCCTCACTCGTGAACAAAACCCCAAGATACTTGAACTCCTCCACCTGGGGTATGGACTCTCCTCCAACCTGGAGATGGCAAACCACCTTTTTCTGGTGGAGGACCATGGCCTCGGACTTATTGTCTACACTGTAAAATTAAAAGTTGACTCAACTTAAAATTTTAAGGCAAACAGCTTCAGGACATTTTTGAGTTTACTCAACTTAAATCAAGTCAAGTGCAGTACAATTTTCAGTTGAGTCAACTTTTTTTTTTTTTTTATATTGTAGTGAACCCGGCCATGTTGGCAAATCAGAAAGGAGAAAACAGAGTGCAAGATGATGTCATGAGACAAAACTGAGGTTTTAGTGGCCACACGACCACACTGGAGTTTCTGAAAATCTTCATCCTGGCCAGAGTTTCCAGAAAATTTCGGTTCCAGTCACCCGATACTGCATTTCGTGTTGAAAACGACCAAACCAAGTAGAAAAATCTGCAGTTCGAACAGAGTGGACAGTGTGGACAGAGCCTCATTCATCCTTCACTCAGTCTGTTAAACACAAAATAAGATGTTTTGAAAAAGGTTGAAAACCTGTAAATAATGAGTTCCATAGTATTGTTTTTCCCACTATGGAAGTCAATGGTTACTGGTTTCTAACATTTTTCAAAATAACGTCTCTTGTGTTCAACAGAAAAAAACACCAGCTCATGGTTTGGACTCCACTTGAGTGAGTAAATAGTGAGTATTTTTTTCGTTTTTGGGTGAGCTAAGCCTTTAACAAATATTTGACTTGCTTTTAAATTTGCTTGAAAAATCTGTGGATATATTGAAAGCTTTTAGGATTAATTCTTAAATAAAAACATTTAATTAAGAATTAATCATACCAATGTAGCTTTAAGTTCTTTTTGCAGTGCAACATCTTCAATGACTTCAGATTTGCATGCTAATTAGTTCAATTTATAAATAATTGGTTTTATGAACTTGATTGCATGCTTTTATTTGGGCTTCGTGTTCACTAACCATCACATGGTGCAACTTTAATTGTGTGCGATTTTAAATTGGATTTTCTGGAAAGTCCCACTCAGTGTTTGATGAAAGCAGTGGATCTGCGTACCATCTGAGAGAAGTGGAAGTGAAAGTGGTCTGCTAAACCTTTAAACCTTTTGAAGTCTTTAAACACATTCTTATGCTGATCCTCAGATATGGGATTGTTACACGAGGGCAGGTGCTTAGTGAAACGATTACAACCTGCCACTAGTTCAGCTGAGATAAGGCCTGAAGATTGTCACACTTTTCACTAATGAGCCCTTTTTAGAGCTTTATTTGAATTAATGTGGTTTCTTAGTGTAAAATATTATTCAGCGGACTTCAACAGCCCGTGGTCTGCCTGTATTTGTGTACATTTAGTAGTTTAATGGCACACATGAATGAAAATTTTCATAACTCTAATGTTGTTGGGTTTTTTTTATACAGTATGTATATTTTAATGAATTAAATATGTGTTAGGGTGACACGGTGGCTCAGTGGTTAGCACTGTCGCCTCAAAGCAAGAAGGTGCTGGTTCAAGTCCCGGCTGGGTCCGTTGGCGTTTCTGTGTGGAGTTTGCATGTTATCCCCGTGTTGGCGTGGGTTTGCTCCGGTTTCGCCCACAGTCCAAAGACATGCGCTATAGGTGAATTGAATAAACTAAATTGGTATGTGTGTGTGTGTGTGTGTGTGTGTGTGTGTGTGTGTGTGTGTGTGTATATGGATGTTTCCCAGTACTTGGTTGCAGCTGGTAGGGCATCCGCTGTGTAAAACATATGCTTAATAAGTTGACGGTTCATTCCGCTGTGGTGACCCCTGATGAATAAAGGACTAAGCTAAAGGAAAATGAATATGTGTTCTTAAATCCCAAGATCTAAAAGTCTCATCTTTTGTCTGTTTTCTTAGGAAATTCAAACCATGAATATCATTTTGACACTCTTTGATATGGTCAGATGATCGCTGTGTGTAGGCATCTTTCTCTTTTACTACGTCTTATATAATCTCTCAGTCAGTGTTTTAACTTTGGAAAGACATCACTTGAAGCAGCTTGTAAATGCATAGCACAAAATGTCACATACCATTACGTTTACTGCTGGCAAGTCCTTCAGTGTCCACCAAAGCTCATTAGAAAAATGAGCCAAGAGCATTTATATAAATATTTGCACTTTAAGAACTAAACGTATTTTAAAGATGAATTTCTGGTGTGTTTTTTTGCCTTTATTGTGATTGGACAGTAGTTGGATAGGAATCGAAGTTAGAGAGATAGAAGAAGGAGAGAAGGTTCCAAATTGCACTGGCGCTTTTAAACCAGGTCAGCCCAATATTTGAGGCCAAAAATTCTTTTACATTTTTTTCCCAATATTTTTGCTTATTTAAACCTATTGTTGCAAAAAATGCGTTTTCAATTAATATTTATTCTCTTTGCTTCATTTACATTTTGATCTGTAAAAATCAAAACCCTTGACTACCATAGTATTTGTTCCTACTATGAATGTCCGTAGTTACAGGTTTCCAATAAATATATTTTGATATTATTTAAAAAACTGATCTGTAACAAGTCAAGAGGGAGTGAATGAAGTAATTTTAATTTTGGTGTAAACTATCCCCTAGTATGTACATAATTTAGCCAGTAAGAAGCCACTTAGCAACCCCTTTGTTACCATAGCACACCCTAGCAAAACATGCTCTAATACTGATGCTGTGTTCACACCAGACACATCTTGCATGAATAAATCGTGAAAATTAAATAGGCATGTAAACATTTTGAGTTGACTCAATTCATTCGCACGTCTAATTCTCTTTATTCACATGTAAAAATCAATTTTGTAATAGTTGCGGATTCGCGTCATGGGCGGGGCTTCTTTCTGACCGGTGACTCTAGTTTCATTACTAAATGGCTAACATGGATTTTATTGAGAGAGTAGTTAGAGAGAGTAGTACTTTAGGAAGTCTGAAAAACAGCGTAGATTCGTTCGGCATTGTGTCTGAGTCCACTGGATCCTTTCAGAGGTGCACACAGCTCTGTGAGTTCATCAACTCCTCCAGAAACTATACCTGGATGATGGAAGCTTTCAGCGGTGCTTCTGACTGAGCCGAGCCCAGTTTGATGAGCTGTTGTTCGGTGTCGGCAGGAGGATTTCCCCTCAGGACACCAACAACAGGCGCTACATCATAATCACGCCCATACTAGAGCAAGCTCCTGATTGGTTAACGCGGCACAAATGTCTGCTAAAGTTCAGATTTTCCAACTCGATTGAATTGCGCAATTCACACGTTAAATGAGTCAAATCCACAAATGTGCAAATGCTCAATTCGCACCGCTTCATTCGCTCGAATCACGCCACAGTATGTCTATTCGCGTCTTTGCATTGACTTATTTTCATAGTGAATCTTATGGTCTATGGTCATTCACCATCATTTTTTCCTGTTACATTTATCTTTATCAGGCCTTGACGGGGTACTTTTTCTTGAGCTCTTTATATGTATATTCTGCACACATCGAATGTTGGCCTTTTGTTGACAGACAGACGTGGGCCCCCTCATAAACCCGGATCTGTAGAGCTCCTCGCCCCTGATTAGGTTTGGGAATTAACACAGATTACGCACCATTGTTCTGAGGCCAGTGCTAGACTAGGATGTAATCTCTTTTAAATCCAGCCCATGATTAGCTCCGAATGACTCAATTAAACAGCCTGCCGTCGATTGATGCTTTGTATCGCTGTGCAGCCATATGTTTAGTACACACATCTTTACCAGGCAGATGGGTACCGGAGTGATGTGTGTTGCCCTCAGCTAAAGACCTCTTGCTTTGCTGTTTGGGTTTGGTGAAGTGGTCTGACCGTGGAGAAATCATGCCAGACTGCCCGCGGCGAGCTACAGGCTCTGGCCCGTGTCTGTGTGTTTCATCTGTGCCCCAGCTGCCCCCTTCATCGCTCCGCATTGTGTTTTGGCATCCAGTTGGTCCATAAGGAGCACAAGCCTGTTTCCAACTTCAGATTGAGGTGATCTGCTCAACAGCCGGAAGTCCACTGCTCAGATTTTACAGAAATATGTTCCACCATTCAGTAAGCAAAGAAAAGGGTTTAATCACACCTTGCACTTTTTGCAAAGGTTTAAATTATTTGGCTGCTATTTTTGAATGCTATCTAAAGTTTTTTTGAATATTCTCTTCCAGGGTTGGATTCATGACAGGCACAATTTCCCAATTGAATTTTGTGAGAAAAAAAGGAAGTTCTCAGAATATTTTGTAGTAACTTATATATAGAACAGGGGTCATGAACCTTTTTTTCAACAAAGAGCCATTTAGGATTTCAGGATATATCGTTTCAGCACCGATATCGCAATATGCGTATCCGCAATACAGTGGTCCCTCGGTATAACGCGGTTCAACTTTCGAAATATATTAATGGAAAATATTTTTTTCAACTGAAAAAAACGCGAATTGCAAAACTATTTAGGTGCTTTTTTTAAAATTAACTTGTAATGAATGTTATTTTACTTCTATTTTAATTAATTCTGTGCAGTAAAGGACATGCAAACACTGCTAAATATTTGCTAATATATGAATGGAAAATAGATTTTTATTTTACTGAAGAAAAATCACAAAATGTAAAACAATTTAGGTGCTTTTAGGAATCAACTTGTTATTTTACAATTATTTTAATGAATTATGCCATAAAGGACATGCAAACACTGCTAAATATTTTGCTATAAACTCGACTGACTGGCTTCTTCCCTGTACAATTTCACATGAGAATCAAACTCCTTTCCACAAATGTTTTTATGAATGAACTTTTTAAAAAAAAATGTATGTAATTATGTCATTTTTGGTTTTTAATTTTCATTCAGCAACAGCTTCTGTTTTTTTCCGGACAGCATAAACATGTGTTTGGTGATGATGATAATGACCACGACGGGTGTATGTGTCTCCAGGACTTCAGTGCGTGCGTGCGTTCAGTGCGTGCACTCGGAGGAGATGTGTGTGTCTGTGGTCCTTTACTGACTTGATGGGTTCAGAGAAGTGTCAAACAGCTGAGTGTGTATAGCTTATCTTGTCGCAAAATGCAGCTAAAAGTCCTACACAACGGTAATAGTTTGATTATGTCGTTTACATGTCTGTACAGAACTTCAATAATGTGACTGAAATAGGAGTACTCCACATGTCTTAATTCGATTAGTGTTTACGACGATTATGACTTTAAGCATATCTAAAGTGCTATTCCATCGTATTTTATGAGCCGTGGTTAATGCGTGTGGACGTGGCAACCTTTGAACTCCGGTGAACAAAAAATCGTTTACGTCACACTCACCCGTCCCAAATGAGTGACGTGCAACTCCGAGGCCAGCCTGTCAGGTGTGTGCAAAGCACTTGATGTGCGGTTCTAATCCAATCCTGCCTCCAATCTTCAGTGCTAAATTCACCCTCACGCTCCATCATAACATCACAACTCACGAGACAACTTTTCACCTCGACGAGAAATCTTGTCGCTATTTAGTCTCTCGAGATCTCGTAGCCCGAGATCTCGTCACATCTTTAGAAGATACTTGAAAAAGTGGAAAAAAAAAACAGTTTTGGTGGTTATCTGATTGCTGATAACATTTCTTTCTTTCTTTCTTAACGAACAAAATAAACACCTAAAAAGTGCCTCCAAAAAAATTGACATTGTATTTTGATCACAAACAGCTCTTTAATGCACTGTACATATTAAATAGTAGTATTAATTGTCAATTTTAAAAGCTAATGTTTGGTTGTTGTTTTTTTTAGGTTATCTACTTTGATTTTTCATAATGTTTTTCAGAAATTAAAACACAAAAATGTCAAATTTTGCCTTTTGATATTTTCATTCATTCATTTTCCTTCGGCTTAGTCTCTAATTTATCAGGGGTCGCCACAGCGGAATGAACCGCCAATTATTCTGGCATATGTTCTATGCAGCGGATGCCCTTCCAGCCGCAACATAGAACAGGGAAACACCCATACACTCTCACATTCACACACACACTTATACACTGCGGCCAATTTAGTTTATTCAATTCACCTATAGTGCATGTGTTTGGACTGTGGGGGAAACCGAAGCACCCAGAGGAACCCACGCCAACACGGGGAGAACATGCAAATTCAATATAGAAACGCCTACTGACCCAGCTGGGACTCAAACCAGCGACCTTTTTGCTGTGAGTCAGCAGTGTTGAAGCACTGAGCCACCATGTCGCCCCTGCCTTTTGATATTCATGATTCATTAACACTGGATTAATTGATTTTATCCTTCTTCTTCGTGTCACTGAAATTGTAGGTCTCTACATTTCTACATAGTTTTGGGAGTACAAAATAGATTTATTTATAGGCTTGTATGTGTTGTAAACCCATCCCCGGATGGATCTCAGTTGATCAAAGCAGATATTTCTTTATGTATAATTCTTTCCCAGTTTCCATTCATAATTTCAAATGACCCATCTGCTTCTTTATTCCCTCACAGATTCACATTTGTATGTTTCATGTGTTGTTTTGATCTCTGATCCGCCATGGCGTGCTGATAAAAGGAAGAAACTTTTGTTAGCACATTTCATCCCAATATTTGATGAGGGGCCGATAAATCCGCCTGCACACCAAGGTTGTTCGATTTGTTTTTGCTGTGTGTTTAAATCGCTGCTAAAATGTTCCAAAGGCTGTTCTGCTTTCAACTCAGTGTGATGTTAATTCACGATGTATGATGTTAATAACTGTCCTCAAGGGTGAAGCGTGTCATTTTGTTGCGTGCCGCTACTGGAGAAATGACACGGTTCACCTTGAGGAACCAATTTTTGTGTTTTTCTTCGTTCTGCAAGCCTCAGATGGAGCTGTTAGTGACCACAGCAAGGGTCATTGGGCACATAAGACTCTTTCAGCGGCTTGGTAAATAGAAGCTGCTCGTCCATTTTCATGTCTCTGTTTGAGTGCTTTGTTCAGCTCTGTTCAAGCACCTTTGACATCCACTGCCTAAAGCCATTTATTGTCAAACAGTCGTCGCTTTGTTCACTGCACGACCACAATGATATGACTCTACTGAGAACTGGAAGAGGACTCTTGGAAATGCAGGCCATTTAACACTGTTGAATCCAGATCTGTGTTATTGGGTCTACTTTACATGTGGAATGTAGAAATGCTTTTTTTTAACCACAAAGTTTGATTTAGATACAGACATTTGGAGTACAAGTTTGTACATGTATGTGTGTAATGTTATTTAAGAGATAGTTCGCCCAAAAATACAAATTCTACCATCATTTACTCACTCTTGAATTATTATTATTATTTTTGTTCTTTTGAGCACAAAAGAAGATATTTTGAAGAATGTTTGACAACATTCTTCAAAATATCTTCTTTTGTGCTCACCACAACAACAACAAAAAAAAAACCCTCAAACTGGTTTGGAATAAGTCAAGATTGAGTAAATGATGGCAGAATGAAAAATTTTTCCATGAACTATTACTTTAAATGTATAAACTGTAAGATATATTATTGCATTGCTTATTTAAAAAAAAAAAAAAAAAGCCGCAAGCAGAGTATCAGAGCTTTTATGTAATCCTAAGAAGCTTTTTTAAGATGACATGGTTATATATTTGGTTTTGCCATAATCTCCCCAGTAAAGGATATTTTTAGTTTCTGTTTCATGCCGGCTTTTGTTGCTTTTAAGCAAATTCTCCTTACAGGGACAATCAGGGTGAACAAAAAATATGTTTTTTGGGCTAAAGTGCCATCAGTCTGATCCAAAATCAGGAAACCAGATAAAGCTGGTAAAATAAGTATTGAACATGCATGTCATGACTTTTCTTGGAAAAATATATTTCTAAATGTGCTGCTGACATGAAATTGTACCAGATTTCAGTAAAATCCTAAACAATTCAAACATGCAAGTATAGCCAAAACTTTTTAAAAAAATATTATAGTCAAAATCAGGGGCGGCTGGTGGCGCAGTGGGTAGCGCTGTCATCTCACAGCAAGAAGGTCGCTGGTTTGAGCCTCGGCTGGGTCAGTTGGCATTTCTGTGAGGAGTTTGCATGTTCTCCCCGTGTTGGCGTGGGTTTCCTGTGGGTGCTCCGGTTTCCCCCACAGTCAAAGACATGCACTGTAGGTGAATTGGGTAAGCTAAATTGTCCGTAGTGTATGAGTGTGAATGGGAGTGTATCGGTGTTTCCCAGTAATGGGTTGCGGCTGGAAGGGCATCCGCTGCGTAAAACATATGCTGGATAAGTTGACGATTCATTCCGCTGTGGCGACCCCTGATTAATAAAGGGACTAAGCCGAAAAGAAAATGAATGAATGAATGAATGAATGAAATCTGCTATTTTAAACATAATAGTTTTACTTTTAATAACTAATTTCTAATAACTGATTTCTTTTATCTTTGCCATTATGACAGTGCATAATATTTTACTAGTTATTTAGCAAGATACTAGTATTCAGCTTATTAATTTTATTAAGTTAGATTAACTAGATTAATTAGGTTAACTAAGCAAGTTAATCAGTTATTACTGTTGTTATAGGTTAACATAAGGGGTTTGCTTTGTAGACAATTGACCACAATTTTGACCATGAAATCAGTTTTTAAAAAGAATTGAAACCGATTTCAGCCAATTTAAAAGATACGTCCAAAAGAAAAAATATTATAGAAAATACTGTGATATGTTAAACATCACTTGGAAAATATTTGAAAAAGAATTAGAAATTCATAGGAGGGCTAATAATAGGAGGGTTTTCTTTGGCTGTGTTTTGGATCATTAGCTACGTTTCCATCCACCTATTTTTATGAGCATTTTGGATATGAGCATAAAAAACTGGTTGATGAAAACGCCATAATGCGCATACCTTTTGAAAATGTGCATAAAAAACATATGCGCATAACTGAATAGGACAAACGTTTTATTCGATAAGAAAAGATGTGCATAAACTGCTATGGAAACACTTTTACCGAACAAATTCCAGTATGCGCATAAAAAAAAAGGTCATGTGATTTTGTTATAAGAGATCATGTGGTGATAAAAACGTGTGTGAATGGACAAACTAGCAGGCTGAGCACATTGTAAAACATCTGAAATGTTGTTTTGGTCATTCTAAAACACCTTAACCATTTCAGTATTAGTGTTATTATATTACTAATTGCCTCCAGAATCAAGAGTGTCTGTGCTCGGCGTCTCACGTCTTCAAACGCCACCGCGCGTTCACTGCTTGGATTGCCTTCTGAGGTGCAAGTCATTTATTAAATGAAGAAAAGATTCACGCAGAAAATTCAGTTTTTACTGTTGATATTTGGCGCCAGATAATCAGGAATTGACGATTTTGTTCGCTTTGACTCGTTGGATGGAAACGCTGCTTTATTCGCACGTCTTTTATGTGATAATCCTGTTTTGCGCATTTTTGCACATGCACATTGCACATTTTTGGATGGAAACATAGCTATAGTCTTGCTGAATTGTCCACCCTGGTTTCATCTTCATCATCCTGCTAATGTGGATGTTGGACTGAAGCAGCTAATATTCATTTACACTGATGAGGTGCAGGGCTGCTGAATAACTACTGAGAGATTTCAGCTGCTCACTGGGCCTTCCATACTTTGCTACACCTCCCTTTCTTCATGTGTTCAATACGGTCATTTCATTTTACAACAGATAACTTAATTTCTAAACTTTAGTTTTGTTTTCTTTGCATGTATGGATTACTTTGGTCGTTACTGACCTTGGTGAAAAGTCTGCAGCACCTTTGAAATATGTTTTCTGAGAAAAATGGTGATGCGCTCAATACTTTTTTTTTTATCCGCCGTATGTCATTTTTATCTAAGGTAATGCTGCTAAGCACAGTGTTGTGGAGATTTGAGTTTACATCTTGCTCAGCCAGTGTTTTCCAGTCCACTGCGTCTTATCAGCCTCGCTGGAGGCGACTTCCATCCGTCTATCTGTGCTCTTTCTGCCAACAGGATTGTGACGAAACCTCTCCCCATCCCTGTGGATTGCTGGGATGCATGTGCTGAAGTTTGGGCATGTTTGAGCAAATTACTCTTGATGATCTAATACAGATGGCATCTAATGTAGATGGCTAGATACTGTATGTTTGGTTTGTCAGTACATCATGCAAGGCAGTTTTATGATGGAAGACGTTGCCTTGTAGGTAAAAACCTCTATTGTTTTAAAACGAGGAGTCTAACTGATGTGTCAGTTCTGCCTAATTTTCGGTTTTATTCCTTGTTCCCTGCACAGCAAGTTCAAACCGCTTGGAGCTCTTTGTCTTTTTCTCGCTCATAAAAGGCCTTCATGACTTCAACAAGTCTTTTTGGCAGCTTCCAGCTGAAGCAGCAGGCAATACATGCAGTGCCTGCCAAAACGCAGGATTCTGCCTAATGTGGCAAATCAGCAAGACTGCCCTCATGCTCACTATACACAATACCTTTTTTTTAAATGAATGTTATAATTCAAGAATGGTAATTCTTTTATATAAATCACAGAGTATTTATGATTTATTTATTTAGCAGGAAATTAAACCTGATTGTTAAGATTTTTTTTTTGGTCTCAGGATTAAAAAAAAGAAACTGGCATTTTTTTTCATTATAATATTATTTCCTAAAAAATATATGAAAATTCATTCATTCATTTTTTTTTCGGCTTAGTCCCTTTATTAATCTGGGGTCGCCACAGCGGAATGAACCGCCAACTTATCCAGCATATGTTTTACGCAGTGGATGCCCTTCCAGCTGCAACCCATCACTGGGAAACATCCATATACACTCATTCACTACGGACAATTTAGCCTACCCAATTCACCTATACCACATGTTTTTGGACTTGTGGGGGAAACCGGAGCACCCGGAGGAAACCCACGCTAACTCGGAGAGAACATGCAAACTCCACACAGAAACGCCAACTGACCCAGCCGAGGCTCGAACCAGCGACCTTCTTGCTGTGAGGCGAACGTGCTACCCACTGCGCCACCGTGCAGCCCCTATATGAAAATCAGAATATATAAAATGTATTTCTATAACACTTAATTTTTAAAATATACTTATGTATTTAATTATTTATTTAAACTGTTCAACCCATTTACATATATTCATTGACCATTAATTATAAATATTTTTATAATTTATTGCATTTATGATGATGATGCATTTATTTATTATAAACTAGCAATTTATGCAAGTATATATTTTATGTAAAAGTAACATTTCATTAGATATTTAATTCTTTCAATTGATTTATATTTATATTTATTTATATGCTCCAGCCATCTGCACCTATAACAAGGTCTTACAAAACTAAATGAAGTTGAATCTATACACAAACCTGACCTGCAGAAGTTATAAACCATTCGGTCATTTAAACAGCAGTGCATTTTTTTTTAAATCTGCCTTTAAGCAGAAAAACATAATCTACTCAAACTTTTTGAAGTGGCCATCGATTCTGACTGTAGACTGTAGATTTCTGCTTGGGTGCAAATGCTTTGAAATCATGCCGTGGTATAATGTCAAGTCTTAAATCCAGGTCTCAGTCATCCAAGGGTAAATCTCTGAGGAGCCACCATTCTTGATACTTGAACGCTATTGCATATCCACTTTGTCATGGTCCAGACGGAGGGCTGGAGTTTATTGTAGCTCGCTGGGAGAGTTTGCATGCACCCTCTTTAAACTCTATATCCCAGTAGAGAAGGGTGGGGGGGTTGCATTCATCATTTACATGACTCGTCCTACATTCTAACCTCTAGAGGAAAATCTGCTAGATACAACCCACTTCCCTCATTTACATTTACCTTACATCATATTTTGCTGAAGATTTTTAGCCGGTTGCCTCAACACTGTTTATTCTCAACTATTATGACAGGAAAATAGAGGAAAACGTCTTGTTTTTTTTTTGTTTAAGCCCACGGTTTACTCAGTTCTGAGTCACTCATTTGGCCGCCAGGGAAATTTATAAGAGCAAAGTTTCCATGAGGCTGCCTGCAACGGGTTGACAGTGACAGCATACTGATTGCATTGCCTGACTTTCTTTATGGTTATGTTTTCATCCCAGTTCAACTGATTTATTTGAATTATTGCACGTTTATTTTGAAGAGTCAGTGCAATTGAGAAGTAATCTTGAAAATGTGCGGACCCAGATCACTCTGTGCTGCCAGCTTTCAGCTTGATTTTATGATTTTGCATAATTTTGTACAAATTTTGCAGTACAGTGTAAGGCTGTGCGATATTGAAGAAAAATGTGATATGGGATAAATATTGCAATATTCAATATGCGATTACAATATATATATATATAT
>CAIGQV010000990.1:3987092-3995869 GCA_903798115.1 Danio jaintianensis
AAAGATGACGTGCTTAGACTGCAGGGTGCAGGCCCTCCCTCCCCTCACACAGGCTGTAGTCTCTGCTGAGACCGGGAGAAAAGCAGCCATAAGCATCCGTGACTCAGTTGGTGCACATTTTCATATGTAGAGAAGAGGATGAAGAGCTGCAAGATCTCTGGCCTGACTCTGCAGCCTGATTTAGGTGCTTTTTTTTTTCTCCTCCTTTTATTCGGGTTGTGTTTAATGAATAATATACAAGGGTACTTATTATATCAGGCTGCAGGTTTTATTCCCCAGGTGAGCACAGCGGGAATGATCTTCCCTGAGATGTCACCATTACCACAGTAATGGACAGCATAGAGGGCAGGAGAAGCTGAATCACACAGTGATTGCATAATAAAAGTTAGCAAAATTGTACCGTATGATACAGCAGTTTTACAAACAACAGATTCATTAAATTAAATGTCTCCGTTATGAGTCAGAATCCTCAAAGCTGATATGAATACATCAGTAAGAATATGTTGTGTAAATTGGTTAGATTATGCACGATTAATTGCATCCAAAATAAAAGTTTGTTTTGTCATAATTTATTTGTGTGAATTGTATTTATTATGTATATGTGATACACACACATACATTAAAACAAAACAGCTTTGTTACATTTATATTTTAATTGATATATAATTTGTATCATATACATATATATATATATATATTTGATATCTAAATATACTGTAAATAAGCATTTTCTCAAATATATTCATGCATGTGTGTGTGTGTGTGTATATATATATATACATAATAAATATACACCGTACACACACATATATTATGTCAAAATAACTTTTTTTTTGGGGGGCTGAGATTAATCATTGTGTGTGTGTGTGTGTGTGTGTGTGTGTGTGTATGTTGTTGTGATGCGTTTCCAGTTATTAACATTGTAAATCTAGCAAAGTTTAAAAAAATTTTATGTGCATTCTGCATTTCTTAGATGACTTTTATTACTTTGGCATTACATTTCGGAAAACTAGCTAATGGATAGGTAATTTGATAATTGGACTTGTGCTCATCTGTTTAATGGCTGTAAATGGCAAACGGCATTAATGATCAAAGAATAATGCCATATGCTACTGTATATATTCAACTGTTCTTTGTATATAAAATAGGGTTTGGTGAAAGACAAGCTGAAGTTTGGTGTGCTAGTTAAATCCTGATTTTGATTATTTGTCTTTGTGCATCACTGAGCATTCATGAGATTGTCTTAGTTAAATAGTTTAAAGGAAAAACACAGGTGCAGCATAATGCCTAAAGATCTCTTATATATGTGATTCCTTCAATGAATATCTCTGGACTGCTATTGTCAGATGACAGTCAGAATGATGGTTGACATGAACTCGATAACCTGCTGTTGAGCACAACCAGTATATTTACCTCACCAAAGAAAATACATAGATTGTCTTTTGCAAATATATCAGTCTTGATTTTTGACAGCTAAGTAAGTGCTTTTTCTGGTTAAGTCAGAATGCAGCTCTATTAGAGTCTTATGAAGACTAATAGTCAAGGTCTGCATTTTTGTTAATACATCTAATTTCAAGTGCACAATATACTGGGTTTCTGCAGGTTATCAATTCAAATTTAAGACTTTTAAAGACCTTGTTAAAACCATTATGAGTGAAATTTTAGACATATTTTTTCTAATGGCCCGGTTGGGTTCGAATTGAGTTCCTTCCTAGACACATATTTTTAATAATGTGTCAAAACAAGCCAACTCTACTTTGCACATCTTTTGCAACATAAGAATTCAACTTGAGTTTACTGGGTTTGAACTAATGTTGGGTGTAATTAGTTAATAATGTAACTTGTAACTGTAATTAGATTACTTATCTGCTGAAGAACTTTTCATTTGCAGATAATTTAATTACGGTTACTTATAATTAGGGATGTCCCGATCAGGTTTTCTTGCCCTCGAGTCCGAGTCATTTGATTTTGAGTATCTTCCGATACTTCTATAATACATTTAAAAAAATAAAGAACAGCGAAGAAACAGATCCAGGATGTTCCTTTTTTTTTACAAATTTTTATTCACCTTATTTTAACATTCAACAACTCTGTTAGCAAGGTAGCTTGAACAATCAAGTAATAAATAACATCAATTCTTCACTTTTGGACTTTAGTGCAACAGTAAATTTAAAAATAATCTAATATAAAAACAAATAGCACCTCAACTTAAAATACCCGGCAGGCAATCCCAAGTTTACATATCTCACAGGTTGCTATGGCAATGTTGTCATCATCAACTTTATAATACCTCCAGACCGCAGACATACTCACGCTTTCCGCTTCAAGCTGCTTCTGTGTTCTACTTTGCCGCCATTTAACCAATAGCGTCTCTGCAACAAAGTGATGTCATGCCACACGCGTTACTATTTCTGTGTGAAGTCATGAAAGAGGTCTAAGTCTGTGCCACCACATAACTATGTGTTAAAAAATAATGAGAATATATACACAGACATATATATACACACACATTTCCGATCACGTGATCAGATCTGGACATCCCTACTTATAATATACTTGACTTGAATGCTGTACATATATTCAGCAGAACTGTCCTGCATAAATCAGTTTAGAGAAGCTGAATAATTCATATTCATATAAAAAATTCTGATATTTTACATAATAATTCAATTTTCCAAGTAAAGAAAGGTTACCTTGCACATGGTTAAGAAACAATTAAGCAAGTTAGATATTATATGGTATGTATGGTCTTTACTTTGAAACATTTTGTTTTGATACATGTAGTCAAGTATTGAGTTAAGTAACTAAATTATTTGAGTAATTAAATTATTTTTTAGGTAATTTAAATACTATTTTAATGATGTAATTAATTACTTTTTTGAAGTAACATACACAACACCAGTTGGAACTTATTTTGTTGTGTTTTTATTAAATGACTGACTACGACAGGGATTGAAACAGTGACATTCAACACGGAGCTGTTTGCATTTGCAAATTTGCATGCAGTGGTTAAATATAGCTTTCATTTGAACTTAATACAATAAAACCCAAATTACTTCAGTTAAACATCCCCTCTGCTTTTGAATTAATTACATTATCTGTTAAGAAGCGCTTAGTCATTTACTGTTTTGTGTGACACTCATCTTGCCAAACTGTGGAGAAATCACACCGCATGCATTACATTTAGTTGTTACATTACTGTGCAATAGGGAGACTCCCAACACCCACATCTGTTGTGTAAAAAAACCCTTCTTAGCATTAATAGACTTCATGTGGATACGTTAATTTTATTTTAATTAACTACTTGGGAAGATTGAATTTTCTTTTCTTCAACTCGTTGTAAATTCATGCATCTTGCGGTGATGTCTAGCAAACAGACATGTTGTGTCCTGACAAGTGATTCACAGAGACGGCCAAATGACTCACATGTGGCCCCTACCAATATGATTCATGTTGGTTATATGTGGTCGGGTTGCTTTGATTGGACGCTGTTAAGGACGGAGTGCAGATGACACATTTGCTGTCCTCTTCAGATGTGATTTACACACAAGTCATAAAGAGGGACGACAGAACCGGCCTTGCGCGCCCAGACTGTTTATTACTTCAGATCCCGCTGCCTTGCAGAATTATGACACCAGCGCATACAAGGTTATGCCAAGTGTCCTTGATTGTGTTCCCTTCAGGCTGATGAGAACTGTGTTGGTGGAATTATTTTGGCAAACTATCACCTCATGGCTACAAATTGCTCTTTATGAGCGAGCAGTAGAGTCATTTTGGGAGTCATCTGAGTGTCCGAGATGTTTTTCAGGAATGAAATGATGTTGACCGTCTTATGATTTTGTACAGGTTTCCTTTTGGTTTTGACTCCAGGTACATCAATAGATATGTTTCTATCCAGATATTTTTATGCACATTTTGGAATATATATAACAACGCAGTGGTCCACAACCTTTTTATCACCGTGGACCGGTCAACGCTTGACAATTTTACCATGACCCGGGGGTGGGGTGGGTGTACGTAGATTGCTAGGCGATCATCAATCGTTTTCTCAGAGGACGACAAGCTGACAAAACATTGCTGCAACTCTAATGCAAGTTTTATTTATGGAAAAAATTCAAAAGCACTGCAATGTTTGTCTGAGATAATTAGTCTACCGAAATGTGTATATTCCATACAACATATGAAGCTGATAGGTCAGTTCAATTCAATTCATGTTGATTTATATAGCGTTTTCACAATGTAGATTGTGTCAAAGCAGCTTAACATAGTTCTAGTAAAGTCCAGATTTCAGTTTAGCTGAAGTTCAGTTTAGTTCAGTTCAGTGTGGTTTAAATTTCACTGCTGAAAGTTCAAACACTGTAGAGCAAATGCACCGAAGCGCAGCTTCAAGTTCTGATCCAAGCAAGCCAGTGGCGATAGTGGTGAGGAAAAAAAACTTCACCAATTGACAAAGTGAAGGGGGAAAAAACAGCATTAATGGACAAACCAGTGGACCAGCCACACTGTAAAACATTTGAAATGTTGTTTTGCTTATTCTAAAATTACTCAGCAAAAGTCTGTCATCACAGTGGTTTGGTATTTTTATTATTACCTCAATATTACCTCCAGAACTGTCTTGAGCATCTGCTCTCCCAAAGAGCATCTTGCACCTCCAAAAGTCAGTGTTCATTGCAATTTAGCTTCATCCTCTGAAGTGCAACTCATTTATTATAGAAGAAACCCACAGTGGCTTCTCCTACTGCAGCAAACTCCATTTATTTATATTTGACGCCAGTTTATCAGGAAGTGAAAATTTTGTTTTCTTTGCCTCATTGAATGGAAATGATGCTTTATTCACGTATCTAATGATGACGTCAAACTGCTTCACTTTGGATGCGTTTGATCTGAGGGTTTGAATGGGTGCTTGTAATGTCTTGAGCACGCCTAGTGCATTTCATTATTTATGCACTCTTGATTATCTTTACTCTCATCAGTGGCAGCAGTTTGAAATGTATCTTTAGCTTCTAGGCAGGTGGTTGTTTAATGAACCCATGATGACAATTATAGAACGTACAGTACAGCTGAATAGAGCTCAACACTAGGGTTCCTGATGGAAAAACACAGCTTAAAATCCACAATTACTGTATGAAGTTTAAACAGGTGACCTTTTCTAGACAGATTTTAGCTGTATACTTCAACAGCAATCTTTCTTTTTGCCAAATTTCCAGTAAAGTACACACTACTCAAAATTCTTAAGCCAGACCCACCAGACAGATATGACGAAGCGATGAAAACCAGAAGCTTTGCGATTTAGGTTTGTGGTGAGCTTTTGCAGGGTTGCGTAGGCTGTCTTGACGATATTATCTCATTTATAGGAAGATGAATTGTTTCTAAAAGAATCAGAAGTTTTAGAAACACCTAAAAAAATCACACAATGAAAGTGGATGTGGACCAGGGACAACCTCAATGACTGTTGTTTCAGGACTTATGATCAAGTGTCAACAAAAATTATGATAGTTATTAATTTTATTATTTTTCCTTTATGTAACTTTAATGTGATTTTGTGTATTATAATTAGTAATTTCCTGTGTTTTAGATTCACTGCAAAGTCACTGCTTGTCCAAATATCAAAAAATTCTTAAATCAAGAAGCATTTTCAAGGCAAGCAAACATTTTTTGTTTTGTTTTATGAAATAATGTAGCAAAATAAAAAATTATAAAAAATTATTAGCAAAATAAATTTGTCAAAAGAAAAAACAAGATTATTTTGCTTACACTATTGGCAGATTATTTAGCTTGTGTTAAGGAGAAACTTACTTAATTTTGCCGTATAATTACTTAAAATAAAACCAGACAATATTTTTTGACAATGCTTCTTGATTTAAGAATCTTTAGATATTTGTATTTGAAACAAGACAAAAAAATCTAAGTAAGAAAGCATTTTTTGCAGTGTTTTAGTTGCCTTTTAACATTTTAACTTTTAACACAGCAACAGATCAAAATTAGCCTGTGGAAGCTAGCTCTGGCTTATTTACAGTGTTTACAGTTGATTAATGAGCACTGTCCCCGTAAAAAAAAGAGAAAGAAAAAAAATAGCAGTATGTTTAGCACCCTCACAGCATGATGAGGGACGATGATATGTTATTAAAACACACGAAACACAAAGATGCTGCTTCACGTCAGAGTTCAATTCAATTCAATTCAGTTCATCCATTCAGAGAGACCAGGCTCAGTTGGGCATGACCATTTCTCCTCTGGCCAAGCTTCTTGTGCAGAGCTGCAGTCTAGGCGCCGGGGGCTGGAGAATGCTGGACATCCATCGTGGAGAAGCTGCAGGTGTGAGTAGGTCACCGGCGGGTGTACAGGCTGGCCCACGAGATCAATGCGGAGTCTGTGTATTGTTACATCAGACAGGTGTAAATCATTGCATTGCATTCCATTGATTTACAACAAAGATCACCCATTAAACATTTATTTTCTTTCTCTTTTACGTAAAAAGAAATGCACACATTTAGAAAAACAAATTAACTTTAATTTTCAATTTCTAATCATTTGTAACCACTACATATGAACCACCAAAAAAGTTTTAATCTTGTACATTCATTCATTCATTCATTCATTTTCCTCTAGCTTAGTCCCTTTATTCATCAGGGGTCACCACAGCGCAATGAACCGCCAACTTATCCAGCATATGTTTTACACAGCGGATGCCCTTTCAGCTGCAACCCAGTACTGGGAAACATCCATACACACTCATTCACACACACATACACTACGGACAATTTAGTTTATCCAATTCACCTATAGCACATGTCTTTGGACTTGTGGGGGAAACCGGAGCACCCGGAGGAAACCCACGCCAACATGGGGAGAACATGCAAACTCCACACAGAAATGCCAACTGACACAGCCAGGACTTGAACCAGTGACCTTCTTGCTGTGAGGTGACAGTGCTAACCACTGAACCACCGTGTCGCCCATCTTGTACATTCATTCATTATTATTTTTTATTTAACTTTTCTCAAAAATATTTGTGTTTGAATCAAATGTAAACTATTTAGAGTTGATTTTAAATTAGTCAGTCAATCAATCTTGAGAGAGCATATTCTCACTGCTGAGGTGCTCCCATTTTCTTCAGAATATGTTGCTCAAACACAGAGTAAAGCTAGAGTAAAATAAGTTTCAGTCTTGCAGTTGACTTCCACTGACCTTCTTCCCCCTGCCATGTGGGATCCTGGGGAAATGTCATGTCAAACTTCCTCTCGCCCGCTCAGATTGATATAAACGTGGGCCACCTCTGACCTCCAGTGCTCCATATACTCTCCACACAGCTCAAACCAGCACACTGCCTCCTTTGTTTTCACATCTTAACCATGCAAGCTCCATTCACTGCCAAAAATGATTCATCTCTCAGCGCTGGACAAATTTATGTTTTAAGAAGTTGTTCATTCTCAGCATATACTTTTTAAAGGTGGAGGTAAATGGCACATACCAAAATTGATGGCGTATAATGATCCAGTAACCATTTGTATTTCATTTTCGAAGTGCACCGGCTGGTTATGTTGCTTTTGCTTGATGCATTAAAGACTGCTCTCATCTGTCAGGTATGCGCAGCAAAACCAGGCGATGTGTGGATGCTGGGAAGGGCATTTGTAATTCTTGTAGACTGCATTTCCCTGAAGTAATGAGCTTTTATTAAGAAAGTAATTGTGTTCATCAATGTCTTGGAAAAGGAAACAATTGAGAATTGTTTTAAAGTCCGCATGAACTGGAAGCTGTGACCGTTTTTTTTTTCTCATATTGTGATGCAGTTCCTAGAGAAACGGAAAATTAAATGAGAAAACAGTGGGTGTGGCTTGTTTTTTCTACTGCGAGCTGATTGGATGTAGTAAGAAGGCATTTCATTCAGAAAGATTGGAAAAAGGGTTTGGGGAGAGCTATTACCGGTGATGGGAGTAACGGCGCTATAAATAAACGACGTTACTAATGACGATACTTTTTTCAATAACGAGTAATCAATTGAATTACTGTTTCCCAATACTGTTTTGACAATAAAATGCTCGTTACTATAATTGAGAACACTGAAGCAGTTTTCATGCGAGCAGCGTCTCTCTTAGCCATAGGACCTCTCTTTCTCTGGGGTGTGTTGGAATATTTAATCAATTCCATGCATGTTCAATAAAAAAGGTCAGGAGAGAGTTTTCTTCAATGTCCAAAATATTAGTAATTTATTGGATACAAATAAATTATTCGATTCACAGAATTCTGTTATCCTCAATGCAATGCAAGAGTTACATTCAGGAGGTGCGCAACAACTTTAATTTCCTGATTCGCGCTTTTATACGCAGCTGATGTTAACAGGTGGAGTTTAGTGAAATTCGTCACTTGTCAATCATTCTCCAGTCCTCCATTGGCCGCACCCATACATACGTCCTCTTTTTCTACTAATTCTCTTCACAACGTCAAAAGCACAAGACTTCTCAACTACAATTCTGTGTTCATTTTCAACCCATCTCTGCTCTGCTCACAGGAAGTTTCGCTGCAGAGCTCAAGTTAATTTTAGACAATCAGGCCTTTGCATTTCTATCAGCTTCATCTACTTCTGCAAAAATGCTACATTAGTATGCAAGGCATATCACACTCGAGAAGAAGTTTGGTTAATATATGTCACCTTAAGCAATACAAATACAATTGTTTAATGAAAAGAAAAAGAGACAAAAATAATAAAAAATATATTCCTTTCTCCAACAGGTGTGTGTGTGTGTGTGTGTGTGTGTGTGTGTGTGTGTGTGTGTGTG
>CAIGQV010000990.1:3995879-4021485 GCA_903798115.1 Danio jaintianensis
GTGTGTGTGTGTGTGTGTGTGTGTGTGTGTGTGTGTGTGTGTGTGTGGGACACATAACCAACCAGTGATGATAATTGGTGTGTCTGAGAATGTGGTGTAACTGAGAACGTGATGATTGGCTTAGATAGAGTACATTTCCATCGTTTGCCAATCAGAGGCAGAGTAGGGCGGGTGTTCACACACAAGCACGCGCACAGTCAGTGGCACACACCAATGACCAGGAGTCAGAACGATGGCAAATCCAACAAGTTCAAAGGTAGCGTTTGCAAACTGGAAATATAAGCACTTCTTTTCCCTCGTTGAGGTGAAAGGCAAGAATGTTTATGTATCGTGCAACTTATGCCCAGGAAAAAAGAGTCTCTCTGTGTAATTCAAATCTAATGAAGTGCCTCACGTCGTCACATGCCGCCACAAAATGAGTGGCCACGCAGGTGATAACATGAGTTCTGCTACCAAAGGAGGAGACGAAACCACGACGTCAAAGCAAATAAAACTTTTTCTCCATCGCAAACACTTATTACTCAGACAGAATTAAACTGAATAATATGTAGATATATAGCTGCCGTTGTCTCTCACATTGTCCCACAACAACATTAAAATAGTGTAGATTAGTGTATAATGTTTTATATTTCAACAGCAATATATTTATATATACTGGTTATTACAACCTAACAGACTCCTCCTCCTCACCATTTCTGTTTGTTGTCAAAACTGACAGCTGGAGGGGCGTGGTTAAGTATGTTAGCCACACCCAATACCTCAAAAGCACTTAATCTGAGAATATAACTGAAAACAAATAGTGCATTTTCAGATTTTAATTTTAGATTACAAGAGCAAACGTATTTTTTTCCCCTCAATGACATGCACAAATTGTTCACCACAAAACTAGCAATGTGAGCTAACAAAATCATATGGTGAGTTTTAATTTCATTTGTATTTTAATGCTAGTGTTTGAGTCTCATTGCACTCAGATAACACTGCTGGAAATATTATGGTTCACTTTGTAAGTTTTAGTGATATGGGTTATTAAAATACATATGTAGTTTTAATAATGGGTGTTTCAACAGCATTCTTTTCCATCTAGCTCACTTTCGGTGAATCACTACAACATGATACCGGAATGTCGAATGAATATGTTTTTCAGGATGGTCTTGTTTATAAAATATGTGACCTGGTTTCATTGGTGTTCATTTCCATCTGGAACAGTAACATCAGCTATTGATTACACTTTTGCATTTAGAGGTTTGTTATTCATCATGCAACAGCTTATCTGTCACCATTTGGGCTTCAGCCATTGAACTAATCTAAAATATAATGTTAAAATGTGTGCTGTTATTGAACCAAGTTCCTCTTTTTTGACATTTATAATAGACCCAAAAAAATGTCTAATGTGTTTATTAAGTTTGATTAAGCAGCTAAAATGGTTCAGTGTATGGCTGCTCAACATATCGTTTGAGCATCGATAACGCAATGTGCGCATCCTCAAAAGTCACATCGCAGGATTAGATTATTTATTAAAGATAGGATATAAAGTTATTATATATTATTATTTAAAATAAATTATACAATGATGACCATGTTATTTTATGTTTGATTGTTCAATTTCTGTACCGGAGTACTGTTAGACTCTCTAGAAAACCATAAAGCACTGTTTATTTCACTTTTATCTTTGCTCTGTTGTATTTATATATGCTTGTAATTTATTATATTTTATGCAAACGCATTGCATAGAAAAAGACTTGATCATCCCAATCTGTTTAAATGAATGAAATCTTTCCAAATAAAGCTATTCAATTCATCTGATGAAACTATATTCATGTTGCAATATATATCGCAGCAAAACAAAATATAGCAGTGTCCGATTTTTCCAATATCGTGCAGCCCTAGTTCTGTACAATTATCAAAGTCTGCGAAATAAGAAAATAGTTATATGCACAGTTTTTGAATCTTATAATGACAGGTTCAAGTCAAATATTACAATAGAAATGTGCAGTTCTACAAACAAGCATATTTTTTGCATAATTTTAGGAAGTAATTTGTTCCAAAGTTTGCATCCTCTTCTGTTACACACTCAAAAGTACATACTTTAAGGACGTAGTATAAGTAGGTGAATTGAGATGCAGCAATTTGGTGCCAGCAACCTACACTGTAAAAAAAATACCCGTAAATTTTCCGTATCTTGTAATTCATGTTTTTATTTTAATTTTTTCTTCGTTTATTTCTGCTTTTGAATTGCATTATACGACTTTGATCTTTCCTCCAACAACTTTTAACCTTGAAAAGTAAAAAAAAAGTGACTTATTAACATTTCTTATATTTTAAAGCGATATATTGTCTGGGTTGGTGTTGTATATTGTGGTAAAAACCTTAAAATAAACTGCCAGTACATTTTCTGTTATTTTACTGACTTATTTCTCTATATATTATTTCCTAGATATTACATTACAACCCCAAATCAAAAAAAGTTGGGACAGTATGGAAAACGCAAATAATAAAAAAGAGAGTAGTGATTTCTAAATTTACTTGAATATTTTCATGATGTTATGCACTGTTGTAGGTGAAAAATCCTTCTTGTCTTTCTTTGAGGAACATTGTTTTTAAACATTTCAATCATTTTCTCATGCATTTGTTGGCAAACTGGCGATCCTTTGCCCATCTTTGCTCCTAAAGGATTAGACCTTTCTTGGGTGCTGCTTTTGTACAAAATCATAATTCGATACCCGTTTCAAATCACATCATTATTTAACCAATTTACCTGATTACTAGCCCTAAACTGCTTCTGTCCCAACTTTTTTTGAAATGTGTTGCAGGTCTGAATGACAGGAAAGTATGTATATTTGCAAATGAAATGAAGTTGACCAGACAAAACATGAAATATTTTGTGTTCATATTGTCTGTAATGAAATATAAGTCAAAGTTCATTTTGAAATCACTACTTTCTTTTTTTAGTTTAGTTTACTTCCATACTGTCCCAACTTTTATCTGATTTGGGGTTGTATTTAAAGCTACTAAAATGTCAACAAAAGTCACTTTGTTAAACTGTAGAGTTGAATTTTCAACATCAAAAGTCGACAGAGCAGAGATCAACATCCCATAATGCAATTCACAACCGTAAATAAATGCAAAACACTTGTGAATCACAGAATACGGGAACTGTTAATTAGCAGATATTTTTTACAATGTACATTCTATTCGAAAATTGCCACTAGATTTTTCCCATCAAATCATTCAGCCATATCAATACGTTTATAATATAAACACAAAAAAGTACATACTTTCAGGATGTAGTTTAAGTAGGCAAATTGGGACGCAGCCAATGGGTGCCAGCTTCTATTAGAAAATTGCAACACAATTTTTTCCCCTCAAATCATTCAGCCATATTATTAAATTGATAATTTAAGGAGGAGTATTATAAAGGGGCTTCTGCCTGGGCTTATTCTGCCTCCAGGCGAGCAAACGTGGCCCCGTCGTCCTGATTCTGCCACGTCCACTGCAGCACAGACCCACTTTCCCTGACACAAACCTCTCTGGAGACTCGCTGTTTATTTATTAATTTCTGCTCTCTTCTTTTTTCCCCTGCAACTCTAAAGCCACCTTTCACTGTTCCTTTCTAACAATTTCAAGCTTCCAGTCTGGATTAAATCCATACATGAAAGTACTGAATGGCAATATAGCCTATTTCAGTCGTAAAACCTTTTATCTGATATCAACTCTTTGGAAGCTATGTCAAATTTGGCCAAGGACAAGGTCAGCGTTAAAGCCAATTGGAAAAAATGTAAAGATCTCAGTGGAGCTCATTTCCATTGAGCATGCACTATGAATTGAAGAAATGCTAAATATAAGAGCGCTTTCCTGCTGTATCATCCTGCTGTATGGTTTTTATTTTGGCCAAGAGTGCAGTGAAGAGTGTGTAAAGTCAGTAGTATCGTATTTATTGCTGTCAGGCTTGTGGCGTCTCTCTTAGGAAGGCTTTGGAAGCGGTTCAGGCTAATTACTTCAGGTCAGAAGTTGTCGGATTAATGGGCAATAAATGACATGATGTGTTGCACTGTGGTTTTTCTACAGAGGGAGATGAAGGAGCAGCTGGTGACTCTACAGGACAGTGAGAAGGGTCATACGGAGGCTTTACAGCTACTGCAGAGGCAGCTCACTGAAACCAAGGTAAACTTCTGCAGTTTATCATGTTATTCTGCCTGTTATTCAGGATTGCACATTGTATTTCAATTCAGCACCGACATCACTGTGTGTGCATCTGCAAATGTGGAGTCTGGATTAAAGTTGACCAGGAGTCACTGCAGAGTGCAAAGTTTAACCATAATAGAGTACAAGTTTATCATTTGCATGTGTTCTTAAAGGGATAGTTCACCTAAGAATGAAAAATCTTGCATTATTTACAGTACTAATCCATTCACTTGTTCAAAACCCATTTGATTTTCTTTCTTCTGCTGAACACAACAGAGATGCTGGTTGATGGTACCCATTGACTTCTATATTAATTATTTTTTCACATACTATGGAAGTCAGTAAGTGACCAGTATTTTTAAAAATATCTTCTTTTGTGTTCAACAGAAGAAACTAGGGCTAGGGCTGCATGATTAATCGAAAGAAGATCGCGATCTCGATTCGACCCTACACGCGATCTTGATTCAGCTTTTCTACGATTCGACCAATTATATTTTCAAGGTCAAAAGAGAAGCGTAAAGGCAGACGCACAAGTCTTCACAGCAACATGGACAGACATGGACACCTCCAAATGGTGTTAAAAGTGTCACATACTGTATTTATGAGCTATAATTCACCCAAAAGTGTAATTTCTGTCTTAATGTAATGATGTAGTTGCAGCTGTGAAATCACACGTGAGCTGTTTGTTTACTACCAAGAGGACGTGCGCATGCCAATGAAGTCTACTTTAATAAACAGAACCAGCATAGGCTGTGAATAACAGGTAAATAACGTTCAGTTTGTTGCACAGAGTGATCGTTTGGGAGCCGAGCGGGAAGTATGATTTGCATGTGTGTTTTTTTTTTCTTCTCAAAGTGACGGCAGCCATGAGCTGCACTCGGCAGTGAAAGTGAAACCGGCGTGCACATCATTTAAATGATCATATCGCATATTAGAGTTAAGATTACGACAAGCATTTGATATGTTTTTTCTTTCATAGCAAACACAAAGTGTTGTGCATGAAAATAAATGTTTACTGGGTCAGTATAAGTACTCTAGCCTATATAATGCAAGAGGGAATCTGATGATGACAAATGTCTCATTTTACCAGTTAATAAAATGGTTTAATAATGCTGTCAATGACAAGCATATGTCTCAAACATAATAATTCAACATGAGAATTATGAATAGTTGTAGTCTGATGCCATCACTTTACTGTGAATTAACGACCAGGACATATTTGAAGTCTGTTCAAGTCCACCATTCCAAGTCCATGCACAATTTATCATTTTCACCAACAGTAGACCTACACATATAGGCCTAATATTATTATTGTTGTTTTACCATATGTTTGAGAAATAATAATAGTAATAGCCTACTCATATTAACCTTTATATCAACCTTTATTTTACATCTACAGAATCACAGTTACAGTTGATCAGAAACACAATTCAAAACACAGGGGATGAGTTAAACCATAATAGAGCGAAAGTTTATCATCTGCATTTTTTAAGCTTTTTGACTGTGGGAGAATTTCAGGAGTTTAAAGCATTCAGACACAAAAATAGTACCGTTTTAATGTTAATAAAGTGTAATTTTTTGGAATTATTTGTACAATGACATTTCTGTAGCTGAACACATTCTCCCCCCAAAAAACATAAAGCACTATTTATTTAACTTTTATTTTTGCTGTGTTTAACTTATATATGCTTATAACTTATTATATTTTATCCAGATGTAATCATGTAAATCAATCTAATTTATTCATTCATTCATTTATTTTCCTTCGGCTTAGTCCCTTTATTGATCAGGGGTCGCCACAGCGAAATGAACCTTCCAGCATATGTTTTACACAGCGGATGCCCTTCCAGCTGCAACCCAGTACTGGGAAACATCCATACACACTCATTTACACACATACACTACGGCCAATTTAGTTTACCCAATTTACCTATAGCGCATGTGTTTGGACTGTGGGGGAAACCGGAGCACCCGGAGAAAAAATGCAAGCTCCACACAGAAATGCCAACTGACCCAGCTGGGACTCGAACCAGCGACCTTCTTGCTGTGAGGCGACAGTGCTAACCACTGATCCACCGTGTCGCCCTAATTTAATAAATTATTTCCAAATAGAGATATTCAAGTCATCTGGTGAAATTCTATTCATATTGTAATATATATGGCAGAGAAATAAAATGTCGCAATGTCAGATTTTTCCAATATCGTGCAGCCCTAGAAGAAACTCATGAAAGTTTAAAACCGCATGAGGGAGAATAAATGATGAGTTTCATTTTCATATTACGCTATAACGGTGACCCAAGACATATAACCATAGAAGTGAATGCTATTTACTGCTTAAATGATATCTTAAATAATGTTCCACTGTTTTGTAATCAGATTCACATTATGATATTTAAATGTAAGTGTTTATTGCTAAATGTTTTAAAGGGGTAATTCACTCAAAATTGATAATGACATAATCATTTATTCTCTCTCATGTTGTTTTAAACCTTTGAGTTCCTGCTGTTGAACACAAAAGAAGATATTTTGAAAATTGCTGGTTGCTTAACATTGACTTCCATAGTAAGAAAAAAAAAATAGAAGTCAATGAGTACAATCAACCAGCATTTTTCAAATTATCTTCTTTCGTGTTCAACAGAAGAAAGAACTCAAATAGGTTTTGAACAAGTAAAGGCTGAGTTAATGAAGACAGAATTTTAATTTGTGGTGAACTGTCCCTTTAAGTTGGAGTGTCCTTTCTGATGGACCAACACACATTCAGCAGCTCAATTCAAATAACTGCGGTTTAATATTGAAACCACGTCTGCATTTCACCTCTGATGGGACTCTATTAAACCACATCTGGTTGTGTGGAAATTGAAACGCAGCTGACAAACAGCTCCTACTGCCCACCACAAGCATTACAGATTCACAGCAGGTCTCTCGCCCAGTCCCTTGCTCATTTTTTCCACTCTCTCTCTCTCTATTATGTTGACATTGAGTTTCCAACAAGCAAATTGGTTTATTGAGCAGGTCCTTAATCATGACGCCTTGTTTTAATCAGTGGAGAGAGACACCACAGTCAATACTGCAACTTTGTCTGTCACTTTGCCTTTCTCTCTCTTTTTTTTAATCATCTCTGTGTTTGGGATTGGGGACTATTGCGGAGGAAGAGCTTCCTGACATTGCTGACCTCTGTGTCGTACTTATTTGTCTTTAGTCTTCAGAGTACATTTTTAAAACACTGCGCAGAGCTCCACTGGTGTGTGATTATGGATGTGTTCATTTGCACATTATTTATATATACTGTTATGAAAAAAATTTAAGAGACCTGAATTTATTAGGTATGGGTTTGAGGAAAATGAAAATATATATATATATATAAATTTTATAATTTAGAGCATTTTTCTCAAGAAGATGACAATTTGTCAGAGTAATTTTCTGGAGTTTAAAACATCTGTATTGTATTGTCGTAAAATATATAGAAACATCTGAAAAAATAGTGCCTTTTTTTAGTTTTATGCCAAAAAATACCCTTAATGACAGCATTTTTATTTTAAATTTAGCATAAACGTCATCGGTAGTTTGCAAAATGAAAATAAAAATTATGTTTTACTCAAACACATAACAATGAATCATAAATTCAGAGAATTTTCAAGGTATCGTGTTTTCCTTTTTATCCCATACACTGTAAAAAATGCTGTGTTCCACACAATTTATTTGTATTGGGACAACATGAATGATTTAAGTTAACTTGCTAGTTTTTACAAATTTAAGTGAATTGAACATAAAACAATAAAGTTGTCCCAAAAAAAAAACCTCAAGAATTGTGTTGTTTCAGCTTATTTTAAATAAGTTGTTTGAACAAACAACAAACATAATTTTTTAGAGCGTAGCATATAGTATATGATACAAATTATATATAAATTTAAATATCTATGTAACGAAATTGTTTTGTTTCTATGTATGTGTGTGTTATGTATACATAATAAATATAATACACACACACACACGCACGCACGCACGCACGCACACACACACACACATATTTTGTCAAAACAAACTTTTGTTTTGGATGCGGTTAATGGTAATTAATCTTTGCCCAGCACTTTATTTATTTATTTATTTATTTATTTACGTTCAGTTCTAACATTTTCTTCAGCTCTATGTCCTACTTGTCAACACGAAATGAAACGTAACCCTGTTTGCTCCGTTAATGGTCCTGGTTATATAGTGAGTGATTAATCAGAATAGAGAAAAAAACAATCATAACCTTTCGTCACAATATAATAACCTACTCCTCATCTGAAAAGTCTAATGTCATCAAGCCCTTTTATTATTTGCTTTTTCAATCTCTCATCTCCAACTGGTCATATAGAGCCACTGTACACAATTCAATCTAATCCTAATGTGCTATCATCAAGTCGTTTTTACATCAAATCTCCGGTTTCTAGGAATCGCCGACCCCAATTTTCGAAGAACGAATTCTTTGTAGTTCCTTAAGTCGACTTAAGTTCACACAGGAGATTGCATTTTCTGGAAGCTGGCCACATTTTCATTTTATTGATCTTACAGTTTGCGTATTTATCTTGAAAGCAGATTAAACAGTTTATCTTTCAGTTCGTTCCCAGGCTGTCTACTAAAAATGTAGATGTTCACATTGACCAGTCAGTGGTATCCTGTCTGGATTTATTGATGCAGTGCCTTAAGATGCTTACGGAGTGGCAGACGCTTGACATTGACATTCAAAACCATCAATGCCAAATGCATCCCGCAGCCCAGACTCTCCAGCAGAGATAAGAGGACGGCAGGTTATTTTACATTCGCTGTCACAGCACTGCCTTTCCAGAACTTGATTTATTGAGTAAACCAAGTACTGTAATAAAGCAGGCTCGTCGCTTCGAAATAATAATAATGTCAGCTAATTCTGTCTTTGGACCTTTGCTTTATTATTTTATAAGAAATACAGTAATATTATTACAGTTTAAATATTCATTCATTCATTTTCTTTTCAGCTTAGTCCCTTTGTTAATCTGGGGTCGCCACAGTGGAATGAACCACCAACTTATACAGCATATGTTTTACACAGCGAACGCCCTTACAGCTGCAACCCATCACTGGGAAACACCCATACACTCCCATTCACACACATACACTACGGACAATTTTAGCTTACCCAATTCACCTATAGCGCATGTCTTTGGACTTGTGGGGGGAAACCCGAGCACCCGGAGGAAACCCACGTGAACATGGGGAGAACATGCAAACTCCACACAGAAATGCCAACTGACCCAGCCGGGACTCGAACCAGCGACCTTCTTGCTGTGAGGCGAGAGTGCTAACCACTGAGCCACCATGTCGCCATCAAAAGAACATTATTTATTTTAAATGCTACACCATTATTGATCAATTTAATGCATTCTCAGTTAATTAAAAGCTTCTACTAATTACAAATTGACTGCTACACTTAATGATTCAAACAACCGCTAAACCTAAAAATTCAGCTTTAGCATGCCAGCGATGCATCTAGCTCATATAAACCTGGTTGGTTTTTAAATTGATGCCACCTCCCACTAGCACACACTAGATTTAGCTTGGCGGCAGGCTTGCTGACAGACCCCCTTGTCTCAAGAGCCGCTGTCGAATCTGAATGTAAGACCCCAAGGAAAGATGTGTCTGATTAGCAGATGTCGTAGAGAACAAGTTGCTGGGAGGCGGAGTCTCGCTAAGCTCACGGGACGGGTTTACTGGCTTTAAATAGACCCCATCCGAGACAGTGGCCCGTGGGGAGACCAGCAGCACTTCAGCATCACTAAACCCCAATCATCCATCAGGCGACACCAGGTGGGCTGATTCTACCCATGCAAATGACGCCAGAGAGAGACCAGATCTTAATAGGATTTCATCTTTCCCAGTGTCAGAGAAATCACATTTTCCCTCGCAAAGACAGAAGTGGAACAAGTCCTTTATTTCATTTGTTATAGGAGTAATCTTGTATTCGCTGAAGTCTGTGGTTTTTCTTCTCCAGCTCTTGTTATAGGCGAAGAAAGTACGTTTTTGAGCTTGCCTTGTTTGTATGGATGGCCATCGGGCTTCTGAGTCGACCTTGAGGTTTTAGATCTTTGATCCGTCGACTGTAACTGATGTTCTTTACACTTTAATGGAGATGATCGGCTTCCTCAGTTTCTCCTGCTTTCCACTTTTATTTTCCTTTGTGAGGTTTGTTAGCTAATTTCGCAGTTCTCTTTTATGTCTAGTTGCTCATCTGCACGTCTGCATGTGTAATCATGTATTTTCAATGGATGCTGTCCTTCAATAAAGTTTGAGAAAGGAGCAGCCATTTCCAGTGACTATTATTCCTCATCAATATGTCTGAGGCATTTTTCACAGTTGATGATAGTCCTCTACGTCCCTTTGTGGCCCTGCATATATTTTTTTAATGATAGTAATAATAGTGATTGCATTTTAAAATCTAAAAGCAATGTATTGTATGACTCTCATATGCCTGACAATAAATTTTTGTTATATATACTGTATACAGCGGGGAAAATAAGTGGACACGTCATGTTTTTTCCTGGGAATAATATTTTTTAAGGAGCTGTTGACATGGAATTAAACCAGATTTTGGTAAAAACCCAAACAATACAAACATAAAAATAAAACATTTTTAAAAATCTGAAAAATGAGTTATGTGTAATAACAATGAAATGACAGAAGGAGAAAGTCCTGAGCTACTGAAACGTGTTTAATACTTACATATTTAATATATAAAAGGCTTTTTTGGTGACGGCAGCTTAAAGACGCCTCTCATATGGAGAATGAAGTCACATGAATTGCTCAGGTGTGAGTTTTTCACAGACTTCAACAGTGTGTCAAAATCTTGATGGTTCTGTGGGTCTCGTCTATCAAATCTGATCTTTCTTTTGTATTTTATATTGGATTCATGTCAGGTAGTTGGCTGGGCCATTCTACAGCTTGATTTTCTTTCTCTGAAAGCATTTGAGAGTTTCCTTGGCTGTGTTTTGGATCATTGTCTTGCTGAAATGTCCACCCTGGTTTCATCTTCATCATCCTGCTAATCATGTTGGACTGAAGCAGCTGATATTCATTTACACTGAGGAACCTACACCTCCCTTTCTTCATGTGTTCAATACTTTTTCCCTCCGTCATTTCATTTGATATATATTGTCACTGTTTTGGAGCACACTAGCTTATGGATTTTGTAAGAAAAAAATGACGAGGACGTAGATGATCTCAATGAAGATGTTTATTCAGCATAGCAGTCTCAAAGTACGTGGCAGTACCCTGGGTTCAGGGGAGTCAGAATAAACCTCAACCTTTTTAAACGCAAACCTTTTATACAGTTTTAATTTACTGCCTTTATATGTTAATGAAGTTGCTTCTTGGGTGTTGCCACAGCTGTTCTCTGTGTGTTAATGTAGTTTCCACCCCATTGTATGAGATTGTTCTGTTCCTATCTGATCCCCATTCTACAATTGGTAACCATTTGCTCAAGATGTGATCATCTCAAATAATGTAGAGACAACAAATTGTTGATTTGTCTTCTCTATCATAATTCAGCCCTTTTGGGAAATGAGCATCAACACACCATTTAGAGTGGAAGTTGGGTCGAGGCAGACTAATTTCTTACAGTATCCTAAAAAGTAACAATACTAACATCTAAAAAAAAGTTATTTTAACTTCATGGGACCTTTTCCTCTCTGCTTTCCAGTCATCAGCAAAGAGTCTTCGTGCCACGATTGGCGAGGCATTCGAGCGACTGCAGCGTTTTCTTCGGGAGCGGCAGAAGAGCATGCTGGAGGAACTGGAGGCGGATACAGCACGTACTCTCTCTGATATCGAACACAAGATCCAGCGCTACAGTCAGCAGCTCCGCGACGTCAAAGAGGGCATCCAGATCCTGCAGGAGCGACTCAGTGAGACCAGCCGTCACGAATTCCTGGAGGGAATCGCCCTGACGTCAGACAGGTACTAAAAAAGCCGTGTGACCTGGAGATGAGCGTATGTATGTTCAGGGTGTTTTGTGTGGTAGTTTGAGATTCTCTGGTCTAAAAACGTTTTGTCTTTTTTCTTGTAACTGCTGGTCAGGGAGCAAGTGATTCGTGGAGGGTATTGCTGGTGGAAGCTACCAAGGCAAGTCAGGTTATTTGACTTATGTATGTGACCATTACCCTTTGCCATATGACACAGGCGGCCAGTTAGAAAGATGACTGCAGAATAGACTACTGTAGGTTACGGTTAGTTGAGGGGTAGATTAAGCATGATTTTTTTTTTGTGTATAATTTTTTTTTTTCTTAAGAAATAAATACTTTTGTTTGGCCGAGCTGCATTAATTTGATCAAAAGCACAATAAGAAAAAGTAATCTTGTGTGAAATATTATTACGATTTCAAAAAATTGTTTTATATTTCATATATTAATTCTTTGATGTATAGCTGACTTTTCAGAATATATGCCAAAATATCAGTCTTCAGTGTTTGGTGCTTATTATGAGTTGAACATTATCAATTGAAAATGCATTTTATTTATTTATTTTTGAAAACTTTATGCATTTTATTTGTGATTAATTTATGAATTATGTTAAAAGAAAATCATTTATTTGAAGTAAAAACATTTTGCTAAATCATTTTGATCAATTTAATGCATCTTTGCTAAGTGGAAGTATTGAATTATTTGAAAAAAAGACTTTGTCGTATTGTCTTAATTATGATTTATCAATGCACATCTTTTTTACTGTATGTGCCCTAATAATCTGTATTCAAAATACCTACCCCCTTCCTCTCCTCTGATTGGTGGCAGCAACCAATCACATGCATGAGATCCATCAATAGCAAACAACAACCATCCAAATCAGTTCCACATGGACCAAATCTAGCTCCACCCTACATTTTTGGAGAAGCTGTTTCTAGTTTAAGAAGTGTTACAATAGGGAAGTAAAGTTGTTTTATGTCGATGTTAAGCCTTTTTGAGAGATCTGCATTTCTGAATGGGTGTTTTAGCAGTCGTTTGGCAATGACGAGCAGGGAATGAGTTAGCCATATGGGAAAAGGAATTGCATGATTAATGCTGGGGTTGAACTAATGAAAGTGATCTGCAGCGTTGCCCAGATTGACCTCACTCCCAATGGTGAATCTGAGCTGTTTGACTTTGCAGGGCCGGTGCAGCTATGTAGAAAACCCTAAAAACGAGTGTTTGGAAACAGGATCTAGACTCTAAGGAGGATTCGTTTGCTTGGGGTTTGGTGGGTTGCCAATGTTGAATTTGAATAATGGAGTTGTTGTCCTGTATCTCCACAGAATAAAGGGAAAGATCCACGAAACCAACCTCACCTATGAAGACTTCCCCACATCCAAGTACATGGGGCCCTTACAGTACACGATCTGGAAGTCTCTTTTCCTGGATATTTCACCAGGTAATGTGCAAGAGTTATTTGTTTAACCCTCAAGCAGTACCTTATATTTCAGCTCTTAATCTTTCCCCTGTGGACATTTTTGGGCACAAAGGTCTCAAGTGTGAGCCCAATTTTTATACAACTGTCTTTGAAAAAATAACATCTATGAATTTATCTATACATTTTCAATTTATATACCTCTAAAAGTACAAATATTTCCCATTCATTTCATATTGGGACAAATTATGGAGTTCATTTTAAAGAGGACTTAACTTTGTTGAATCAACTCATCTTTTTAATTTTTACTCAAGTGGCAATCTTATTAAAAAGTAGCCATGTCTTAAACCACTCAGATAAAGGAAAAAAAATATATATGGACTTTTTACCCAAATCTTTCAGTTTTATGTTCCAACTGGTGTATCTGTCTGCACCAATGCGGTGCGGCATGATAGAAATATTTCAATAGCAGCCACTGCACTCCCAACAAAATGGTAAAGGTTTTTAATCTAATTAATATATGTTAAACCTCATTAAACATTATTAACAGGCTTCTGAGTGTCTGATGTTGTTGGTTTGCACTGAGTCACAGTTTTGGCTTTCATTTTCAAACCGTCTGCTAGTTATTTTATTTTCAAAATCTGAGGTGAACAATCTGCTGCTGCTTTCAGTAGTATGGCAATAAATGTCCCGTAAAACGGTGTTCAACCTCACATTGGGTTGCATTTAACACTAAATAAAGCCCATAATCTGCACCTGAGGTAATTAATCATTGTCATAGTAGTATGTGCTGTTGTTCTGCTGCAACGTTGTGGAAATAGAAAAGTTTCTAAAATAGAAATTTTGCGCATTACCGGCACAGATTGTTAGGACAAAAACTCCCTTTAACATGGAAAAGATATCTTTTATCACGTGTAGTTAGGACATAGTGTTATGTAAAAATATGCATTTTTTTATATTATAGGAAATGTTTCTTTTACTTCTGCAAAAACATCACAGCATTCAGTTCAGACCAACCAAAACCTAAAAATGTGGCAAATGTGGTGACATCTGGTGGCTTAAATTATGGCATAAAAATTTCAAAATATCCAGAATTTCAGTGCCATTATTAGACCTTTGGGGGATGCAGGGGCTGTTTGTGAGTGTGTGACACATTGAGCATGTTGTATACGGTCAGACCTTCGTTTAGGTATATGATTGATTGGCATTGTGTTGAATTTATTGATTTTTATTGATTGGACAAATAATTTAAAAAAAGATTTAGATTACAGTATTTTCCATTCATTTCCTATGGGTGGACATTTGTGGGCAAGTAGGGAAAGATATATATATATATATATATATATTTTTTTTTTTTTTTTTTTTCAAGCACTTATTGTTGTTGATTTGAGTCCTCTTTTTGTGTGTGTGTGTGTTCAGATGGTAAACTTGCCAAGTATTGAACTGCTCAGATTAAGGGAACTATTTTTAAAAAGTCTAAATAAAGTGAAAAATGCCCGAAAGGAAGCTTGAGGGTTAAATAGTGCTGTACACAATGCATTGTGTGTTATTAAGAAAGCAACTGCAAATATCGGAACATGCATCTATCTCAACAAAAGAATTGTGCAAAAATTCTTATGCCTGAAATGTAAGGTTTTCAATATATTTCCATATACTTTCCATTATAAAGGGACTGCAAGGTGTTTGTGAGATTCCCTTGTGAATGCTTTTTGAGAATCTCTCATCTAGTATGTTTACTTCCCGGCATCTCAAGCTGATTCTTTTACATTATTATGTGTGTATAGTCCAGACATAAGCATTTAGAACAGTGAAAAATCCATTATGCTGCATTTGTCTCTTTATTACTGTTTGACATATTTGAGGTTCAGCCAAGCACATAACACAAGACTGAAGTGTTGCCCTTTTTTTAATGAGTTCAGATGCTAATTTCAATCTTGCTTGCTGTCATGTTGGAGCTCATTTTACATCACTAATTGTAGACTAGGTGGGTCAAGATTATGGTTGCTTGATTTCATAAAAGGAACTTTACATTTGAACAGGGCAATTAGCTTCTGTCTTGTATGCACTTGGGATTAGAGATTTGAACAAACCCAACACTGTGCTAAAAACACGAATAATACCTCAAACCGTGCAACTTTTATTATATTAGCGCTATACTGTTTATTTTCTAAATGATCAGATTGGTGTTGTTTTTTATTTACAATAAAAAAGGCAGCATTTCTTGTTTTCATTTGATTTAAAGGGATAGTTCACACAAAAATAAAAATGTACTAAAGTTTTACTCACTCTCAAGTGGTTCCAAACCTTTATTCTTTTGTGTTCTTTTAACACAAAAAATAATTCATTCATTCATTCATTTTCTTTTCGGCTTAGTCCCTTTATTAATCTGGGGTCGCCACAGCGGAATCTACCGCCAACTTATCCAGCATATGTTTTACGCAGCGGATGCCCTTCCAGCTACAACCCATCACTGGGAAACACCCATACACTCCCATTCACACACATACACTACGGACAATTTAGCTTAGCGCATGTCTTTGGACTTGTGGGGGAAACCGGAGCACCCGGAGGAGGCCCACACGAACATGGGGAGAACATGTAAACTCCACACAGAGATGCCAACTGACCCAGCTGAGGCTCGAACCAGTGACCTTCTTTGCTGTGAGGCAACAACGCTACCCACTGCGCCACCGCGCCGCCCCACAAAAAAATATTTTTGATATTTTGAAAAATGTCAAAATCTTGTAACCATTGACTTCCATAGTTTTTTTTTTTTTTTTTTTTACTATGAAAGTCAATGGATACAGGTTTCCAGCATTTTTTTAAAATGACTTAAAATGACTCCAAACAGGTTTGTAACAAGGGAAGGTTTAGTAAATTATGACAGAATTTTCAGTTTTGGGTGATCTCTTTTAACTATTTATATGAAACGTATTTAAGCTTTATTTCTTTGACCTTTTGTTTTAGTATTCTTGTTTTAGCTTTGGATAATATCAAAACATGACTGTTTCTGCATGAACCTAAATCCAGAGATGAGCAAATCATAGAAGCCAGTAAGTCACCACCTAGAAACTACCCAGAACACCATAGCAACCTCTCAGGACACCTTAGCAACCGCATGGCAACAAGCCAGCATTGTGGCGGATACCTTTTGCTCAGAAAGGAACTGAATGCACTTAATAATTTCTCGTTATTTGTCCACTTTTTGTGTACAGTAATCACCTCCAAAGCTCTAATGCTAATCACTTTGTATATTAGTGCATCCAATTATAGATGATCTAATCAACACAAACACACCCTGCATGTTTATTGGATTGAGATAATACGCATTTGATTGAGCTCTGCGTGACTGTCCGGTTTTAATAGACGAAGCACCGAAGGATTCCTCTGTCTGCATTCCCGCTCAGCATCCACCTGAGGCCGAGCATTATTTAAAATAACATACCAGGGAAGATCTCGCTCTCTCAATCAATTCTCCTATTTACCAGCATCCTTTAAAGCTCAGCTCAGACTGTCACATGAAACAAATCCAGTTCAAATCCTTCCTTCCACACTGCTGCACTCGCTGTCTTTTATTCTGTACAGGCTCTGCGTTTTATTTCCAATAGCCTTATTTTTATTTATTTTTTTCCACTTTCTGAATCTAAATCATGTTACTAGATATATTTCTGTCCAAATATGCAAATTAAACTGGAATACTGCATAAAACATTTGTGAATGAAGCAGTGTTTCCATCCAAAAAGTCAAAGAGAACAAAATAAAAACTGGCGCCAAATATCAAAAAGAAAGTTTGCCACAGTAGGAGAAGTCAGTGTGAGCTTTTTTCCTACATAATAAATTACATGCGCCTCAGAAAATGATGACGAAATGCAATGAACGCAATCATAACTGGCTTTTGTAGCCGTGAGAGAGTTCTGGAGGTAATAGTAATATAATAATAATAGTACTGAACCACTTTGATGACAGACTTTGGCTGAGAGATTTTAAAATGACCAAAACAACATTTCAGATGTTTTGCTATGTGGGCAGTTTATTGGTGTGTCCATTAATTTCATCCCATTGCAATCCTTTTTGTTATCACATGATCTGTTGAACCCTTGCGTACTGTTCAAATTTACTCTCCTTTCATTAAGTTGGTGGCTGTTTTTGCCCCATTGACTTCCATTATAACCACATTTTTTGATTGCAAAGCCATGACACCAAATAATCATGAATTCTTGATTGTTGGTGGTTTTCCCTGTTTGGAAGAGGCAATAATTTGTCATTTTTACTGTTGATCATCAGTTTAGCACCATTAACCCTTTAGATAGGCTTGTGCAAAAAAAGTTTTTGGCTTTTATATTGAGTTCTTTGGAGTAAAACAGCAAATTACAGTGTGCATGAATACACTTACTGTGTTTACTGTGTTCTAAGAGCTGAGCTGCTTATTTTGATTTTCTCAGACTTATCAAGATAAGTGCGCAAAGGTCTCTCTCTCACAGACACACACACAGACTGTACTCCATATAACTCCATATAAAAGCCAGAAGCTTAGCCTTTTTTGCACTGTATCTGATGATTGACAGTAAAAAATGACAAATTTGACCTCTTCTCATCAGGGAAAGCCATCAACAATCAAGAATGCATGATTATATGGTGTCATGGTTTTGGTAGTCAATTTGTCCAGAGAGTATTGTTGAGTTTTTGGAAATTTTCAAATCATTTTCCTAATATATATGTCAAAATAAGATTTGTCACTAAAAATCATTCCGTTTGCTGAAACACAGAGAAAGTTGTGGCCAAATTAAGACTCAAAATCACCTCAGAGTGGATGAAAACATCCCCAACAGCACACATGGGTTAAACAAAATCACTTGTTTTACTGCGCATGCTGGAATTTATTCAGTAAATGTGTTTTCATTGTAGTTTATGCAAATTTTTTCTTATCAGATAAAAAGTTTATCCTTCTCAGTGGTGCACAGAATTTTTTTATGAGCATTTTCAAAATGAATGTGCGTCTTGTCATTTCCATTAAAGAGCCCCTATTATGCATTAAAAAAAGGTCATATTTTGGTTTTGGGGGTCTCCAACAACAGGCTGATATGCATGCAAAGTCAAAAAACACTTTCATTGTCTTATAATATGCATTTATTTTTACATAATTATCCCAACGACTCCCATATGATTTGTTCAGCGATTCATTTGTTCCCAAACTCCTCCTTAGTGCAATGCTAATCTGCGCTGATTGGTCCGATGGCCCAGTCTGTTGCGATTGGTTGACTGCGTTCAGCGCGAGACAGAGAGAATTGCCCTCCACGGCTTATCAACAATTTTGAAGTAGAGTGCAGAGTATATGTGAGAGCCCAATGCAGGAGTGCATTAAAGCAATGCAGTTAAACACCAGCATATTGCTCTATTCTTAACCATGACACACATTCAGTATTAATCCACACAGTGGCAAAAGCTGAACTATTTTAAAACTTGACCACCGCACATGTGTAGGAACAGCTGATGTTGACCATAGCAATGACAAATGGCAGAGGATCGCGAGCTCACAAACGCATTTAAATCAGTAAAGAAAGTGGTGCGCGCCGTGTTTTCAATGTGGTTTTAGACGCGATATGAGAATATAAAGAGTTAACCAGATACAGTACAAGCCAGTACGGTTACAAGTAACAAAACACAATTAAATATACATTTTGCAAGCTAGAGAAAACAAGGAGGCAACCATTTTAATCGCACTTACTTACACTTGTGAAATGGAGGAAGAAACTGATCCATGAACTGTGTACTGTAAAGTTCCTGTCAAGCTCTGACAAAGTCCCATACATCAATAGTCTTTTCTGATCCTTCCTTTAACAAACGGCCGACAAATCCCCCATTGTAAGCGTGTAGACTTCTGTAGCACTCGTCAGAAATATGATGGCAACACAGCACAAGGCTGGGGCTATAATGCTAAGGTATTTTTGCAAAAATAAACTTCAACCACTGACTCTTCACAGCCTCATCTTTGGGTAGGGAAAATAACACTAACTTTCCATCACACTTCAGAGCACAGCGTCTTCGCGACATGACTCAACTGGGATCGACTACAGTGTTTGTCTTCTTCTTTTTCTTTCTGCAGTGTTTGTTGGTGGGGTTTCAATTTTCCCAGGTCTGCATGTGCAACAAATGGGCGGGGCTGGATGTCCGTATCGACGTCATACCATCACGGCTAAAGACTCGTTACCAAGACGATTCATTTAAACAACTCTGCGTCGACTCTTTTATAGATGAATCAATAGTTTTAAACATGGTGCACTTTCAGATTTAAGCCTTAGCTGAACATTTCACTTCACTTAGAGCTGTGTTATACACTGCATGGAAGGTCATTTTCAAAAACCCATAATAGGGGCTCTTTAAGCATCTTTATATGTGATTTTCCAAAATACACATAAAATAGGTGGATGGAAACATAGCCACGGGTGCTTATTTTGTTTGCGTGACTCTGAGAGAGAAAGAGAGAGAGGAGAAGCAGAGATGGATCGAAAGCAAAGGCGACAGAGGTTAAATTATTTATTATTTATAGGTTACCTGAAGCACAAACTGCCAATGTCAAAGAGTGGAAATGTCGACATCTTATCCTGTGGACCGGCTTCTGGCCCTGTTGTTTGTGGCGAGGGCTTTAAATAGCCAAGACGAAAATATTTAGCAAATTTCACTCTCTTCTTCTCTGCTCTCTAGCAGACATGCCCGTCTTTGGAGCGCAGGGAAAAATGACAGCATTGTAATGTTTTACCGTGAAGGTTCCAGCCTAATTTCATACGAACTCTATAAAAGTTCACAAAAGAATGCATAACATGCCTGATAAGCCATTGCTTTAGATAAGCATTCTTTAGCTTCATTTTCTCCCCATATTTCCTCCTTGTGTTTCATTATCTCAACCTATACTTCATCATATCTCAACTTTCCAGAATTACATCTTGGCATCTTTGAGTATCATAATGTGTTGCAACTGCTTTGGCTCGAGTCCCTCATTCAGGTCCAAGCTGGTTTGGACTATTTACTCAGTCGGTATGTGTCCGCTGTTTTTGTCTGCACGCAGGAAGCTTGTTCGCTTTCCAATGTTTGCTCTTCTCTTGGTCCGTTCCTTTTGGCACACTTTCCCACCACTGAACCCACAGGAAGCTGGCATCATAATGGGCACTGCAGACTGTCTACTGCAGGCATTACCAGCCAGGCAGAGGTTGATGGATGGAGGTTTATTTATCTTTCTTCGACAAAGTACTCAATGTCTGGCAGCATTGCTAAAACAATGGTCAGCACTGCAAACCTTAGATCGTTTCTCATGCGTTTTGTACACTTCTTTTGGTTCCTGGTGTTTGTAGATGAGGGAGTGTATGGTTAAGATGACCTAAATTAAAGGGAGTGTGTTTGTGTTTTATTCCACCAGTTCAGATAGTGATTGAGTCAGTGCTTCTGATTGACAGGAATGACCTCTCTGACCCCAGTTGCCTTTTTGACACTTTACTCTTTGGTAAGGGTAGAGAAGAGAGGAGATGAAATGAATAGGTGGAAAAGGATACTAGAGTAAAAGTGCATCCAGATCTGAGCACATGCATTAACCACTAGACCACAGCTACGACCTTTTTGTCTTTTACAGAAACCCCTATGGATGCCTGAAGGCAAAGCTGACTTTCCCATTTATATATAGACTTTAGAAATCCGATCAGTTCAGTGTATAAAAGAAAAAAAACAAAAGTTTGATTTGTTAAGGAAAACTCAAGACTGCAGTGTGGACATAAATGTGAAGTGAAAGATTTCTTTGGGTATTAAAGTCTTGTTACAGATTTTTTTTAAATAATACATAAAAAAATATATATTTGTGTGGATTACCATATTTTGGTGATATAATGTTTAATTACAATTTATATACATTATATTTTTTGTGTTTGTATAGCTTAATGTATTCATAATTATTTACTTTTTAATCTTGATTTATTATTCATTTATATATATATATACATATGTGTATGTGTGCATGCATTTATTCTTTCATTCAGTCATTCATTCGTTTATTTTTTCATTCATTTATATTTTTATTTATTTAATTATTTTATTTATTTATTTATTTCATTCATTCATTTTCTTTTCGGCTTAGTCCCTTTATTAATCAGGGGTCGCCACAGCGGAATGAACCGCCAACTTATCCAGTATATGTTTTATGCAGCGGATGCCCTTCAAGCTGCAACCCATCACTGGGAGACATCCATACACACTCAATCACACACATACAATTTACCTATAGTGCATGTCTTTGGACTTTTGGGGGAAACCGGAGCACCCGGAGAAAACCCACGCCAACGCAGGGAGAACATGCAAACTCATTATTTATATTTGTATTATTTTATTTATTTATTTTATTTATTTATTCATTTATTTATCTATATATTAATTAATTACATTTATTTATATATTTATTTTATTTATTTATTTGTTTATTTACATATTTATTTATTTCATTTATTTTTTTATTTTATTTAACATTTTAATTTGGTATTTATTTTTTTAATTGAATGTATGCATGTTAATCGTTGTAATATTAGTGCACTAATGTCCATATCCTTGATCTTGCCCTTCACAGTGCCTGCTGCATTAACCATGGACCCCAGCACTGCTCACCAGCGGCTCATCTTATCAGACGACTGCACCATCGTGGCGTACGGGAACCTGCACCCGCAGCCCTTGCAGGATTCACCGCGCCGCTTCGACGTAGAGGTGTCCGTTCTGGGAGCTGAAGGCTTCTCCGGAGGCGTCCACTACTGGGAGGTAATGGTGTCTGAAAAAACCCAGTGGATGATCGGTGTGGCCAACGAAACGGTTAACCGCAAGGGAAGCATTCAGATCCAGCCCGGCCGAGGCTTTTACTGCATAGTTATGCATGACGGTAATCAATACAGCGCCTGCACCGAGCCCTGGACGCGCCTCAACTTCAAGAGCAAACTGGAAAAAGTGGGCGTCTACTTAGACTATCCTAAAGGTTTGCTGGTTTTCTACAATGCTGACGACATGTCCTGGCTATACACGTACAGAGAGAAGTTTCCAGCCAAACTCTTTCCATACTTCAGCCCAGGTCAAAGTCACGCCAACGGCAAAAACGTGCAGCCCTTGCGAATAAACACAGTGCGTTTATAAAAGCCGATTCAGCGGAGAGGTTTTAAGGAGGGAAACTGAAAAAAAAACCTAGGGTGTATGATAAAGTTTCTTTCTTTCGGGCATGGACATGAAGCCATCTGACTGATGGATTGTGACGTAAAGCTCCGCCGGTTGCTAAATAAATTGGAGAGCTTTGCACTTTTCTGAGAGGTTGCCTGTGGGCGTTTTTGTACATTTTATTGTTGCTGGTCATTTGTAATCTTGCCGTGGCCGGTCTGCTCGCTCAAGATTTCCCAGCTGCTTGTACACAATGTCCCATCAGCCCCTGCAGGGTCCAAACGCTCTTTCAAGGCTGCGTTCTGGGAGAGGAAAAAAGAGCTTATCTGTTGTGCAGGAATAAGAAATGTTGCCCGTTTCGTTTCGTGCAATTGGCTTTTGGTGTGTTTGTGGAGTGTTATACTCGACACTGAAATACTGCAGTACCAACTTCTTGCTTTGTTTATTTAATTATCTTTCCTAACTGCATGAACGGCGAGTGGAATATTGTGTTGCTCAGGTCATGCTTCTTCACAATGGTGATGGTTGTGTGTTTGTGTGTGTGTGAATGAGATTCAAGACCGAGGGGCTTGAATTCCTGCTAACGCATTTGCTGCTATTATGAAAAAGGGGGTGAGAAGATTGCGCGTTTGTACATATCGCAGTACAAGTGATAGCTTTGGCTTTGCTATATTTGTAAAAAGTGCATCCCCTGTGCTTTCTTTTCCCTTTAGCTTGGTGTTACCTTTTATTTATTCATCCTGTGCTTACTTTCTAGAACATTCCAGTGTTTGGTGTCCCGGGACGTCTCATTAGTGTGGCCAAAGATGACGATGTCAGCTTTAAAAAGGAGAGTTCACCCAAAAGTGTTCATTTACTCACCCTCAAGCTATCTAAGATGATGCAGGTGACTTTTGTTCTTCTTCAGGAAGAACATTAAAGGGATAGTTCACCCAAAACTGAGCATTCCAAACCTCTTTCTTCTGTTGAACACAAAAGAAGATATTTTGAAGAATGTCAGAAACCTGTAACCATTGGCTTTCATAGTATTTGTTTGTTTTCCTACTATGGAAGTCAGTGGTTTTCAGCATTCTTCAAAGTATCTTCTTCAGTGTTCAACAGAATAAAGAAGCTTATAAATGTTTAGGAACACTAGTACATTTTGGGATGAACTATCCCTTTAAATAAGATTTTTAGCTGATACTGTGTTTTTTGGTGATTCATAAAATCCTAATCGAAGGCTACCAGCATTTTGAAGGTGACAAAAATCATATATAGGTAACACTAAATGAATACTAGTATCTACCGAACATACATTGAGGTCTTTGGTCATTATTTAATGTATTATATAATATACTGTGTTTTGCACAGATTGGCCGTTTTGCTTCATAATGCATCAGTGTATCATCAGGAGCCACATGTATTAATTTCGTGTTGTCTCTATATGTCCTTTTAAAGGTACAGTTCCACTTGAGGGTGAGTAAATGGTGATCAAAACTTTTAATGAATTTCTATCTTCTGTTGAACACGAAACAAGACATTCAGATGAATGTTGAAATAAAAAGCAGCCACTGACATCCATAGTAGAAACAAAAAATACTATGGAAGTCAATGTTTTTTTTGTGTTCAGAAGAAAGAGCCTTAAACAGTTTTGGTTTAGAGAGTAAATTATTTGAGTGACTATCTCTTTAACTCCTAATAAAGTGGCGATATCTGCTGACTTGCACTATGTATCATGAAAAATCACGTTTTCAACTAAAAGCCTTCTTTGAAGAAACACGTCCTGAGTAAAAATGAGCTGCAGATTTTCATTTTTGGCTGAAAGATCCTTCTTCACACTTCTGCGCAGGTTATAGTTGAGCGAGATGGTAAAACACATTTCCGTTTCCAAGAAACCGCTTTCGTTGCTCTTTAGAAAGTGTTGAAATAGATTTATTTTTCCATATAAATCCAGATGAATTTCCTGTGTAAATAAGGAACCGATCCAAAAAAAAGAGAAATCTCTATCAGATTTTTACAGTGCGTATATAGTTTTAAAAGGAAACACTACACAGAATGCACTTGTAGGTTTTCCTCAGTGCTACGAGGACATCAGAGAGTTTTAATACTAGTAATTATTGCTCCTTTCTCCATGAATTCTTGCAGAAATCCACTGATTTTAACCTGGAATGACGGACAGGTTGGGAGTCCATTCCTTGTTTACTTGTGTACTTCACTCTTGTTTGGTTCTGATGTGACTGTGTGTTCTGTGCTTTCTGATGTTAAAGGATGAGTGTGTTGGACGTTTATCACACAAGAGGCCGTCAGCTGGTTATTATTATTAGTTAGGTGATGGTGATGGGTTATTAAAGTATATATAAAGTATATATATATTGCTGAGGATTGTTGTTGTTGCAGTTGATGATGAGGATGATGATGAAGATGTGGTGTGTGTGTTTGGTAAAAGCTGCTTTACACCCATCATCATCATGATCATCGTCCAAATGCACTCGGGTGAGATCTTGAAGCTGGAGGATCATGGAAAAATGTTTTAATGTTTCATTAAAAAATGGTAAAGATGAGGTATTTCTGACTCTTTCTTATTTAGTGACAGATTTCAGTAATATTTCAGCGTGAGCTCTAAAGTGAACAACTGCCAAAGGAGGACAAAACTGTTAACGCCTGAAAATCTAGGTTGTCTACTGAAGGCAATATCTATCTATCTATCTATCTATCTATCTATCTATCTATCTATCTATCTATCTATCTATCTATCTATCTGTCTGTCTGTCTGTCTGTCTGTCTGTCTGTCTGTCTGTCTGTCTGTCTGTCTGTCTGTCTGTCTGTCTGTCTGTCTGTCTGTCTGTCTGTCTGTCTGTCTGTCTGTCTGTCTGTCTGTATCTATCTA
>CAIGQV010000990.1:4021885-4038338 GCA_903798115.1 Danio jaintianensis
TGTGTGTGTGTGTGTATATACATATACATATTGATAAATAATGTTATGATCACTGTTATAATGCTAAGTTATGAATAAATTGCCTCTTGTTACAATTATGCAATAGTTTGACAAGCAGGAAATGTTTATGGGCCACATAATTTTTTTTATTCAGCTTTATTTTTACTTAATTTATTACTTCAGTTTTTATATTAATTGCTTGTTTGTTTATTTTTTGTGGGTATTTTATTCTATATAAATTTCTTAATTTATTTTAATAAGATTAAATTTTTCATATCTATTTGTAAAATTGGGGCAACATGGTGGCGCAGTGGGTAGCGCTGTCGCCTCACAGCAAGATGGTCGCTGGTTCGAGCCCCGGCTGGGTCAGTTGGCATTTCTGTGTGGAGTTTGCATGTTCTCCCAGTGTTGGCGTGGCTTTCCTCCAGGTGCTCCGGTTTCCCCCACAAGTCCAAACACGTGCACTATAGGGGAATTGGGTAAGCTAAATTGTCTGTAGTGAATGTGTGTATGTCCTGGTCCTCCAGACTGGAGGTTGAGCGTTGGGCTAACAACCCACCTCATAAAAAACTAGATGTTACGAAACACCAAATGGTGCAGCTAAATATCAACTTCGATATAAATGGCCCTGGGAGTAAGTATTTTTGAAATTAGACTTAGTTTTGACAACATTGCCGTCTGCACCCAAAACCTTTTAAAAACACAAACAGAAACGTCTCCATTTTCAGTGCATTGTCTTCATGTAAATATAACCTTTTAAAAGAAAATAATACAGAATACTCCAGCGAATGTGTGATATCAAATGATGAAACATCGAATGTCATTCTGTATTGACAAAGTTAATTTTGTATGTGAGTTCAGTGTGGCCGGTTGTGTAAACACTGACTATTGCATACACATAAAACAGATCATCTTCATCTTTTCTTTCCTCCAGCAGGTGAAGCTCCTTTTTCTTCCTGCTCATAAACTCTCTTCTTTTCCACACATCTGTTGATGACTCATCGCTCCACAAAGCAGACAACTGACGAATCCGTCGTGCCATTTGAAAACAGTGTATTGCGATTTGGCACTCGGTCCTCCAGACTGCAGAATAATGGCTCGTGCGCGAGGAGAACAATTGATTTTCCTTGCATTTTTAATGATATCGTTGCATCAATCTGTGTCCAACAAGACGCAGAGAGAAACCCTGGAGATTTTAGGACATCGTTTATGGATCTTACGTTGCACGAGCGTTTTTGGTGTTATTCGATGAAAGCTGCTATTACACAGTGGCCTTGCGATTGGATAGTTGTGTAATTGTGCCTCAGGACAGGTGTCTTAGACGTTCTGCACAGGAGATCTCTCAGAATCCATGCTGTCAGACCGATATAACTAGGTGTGTGTGGGATGAGGTTTCACATGGGAGACCAGCTTTAAAATAGGACAAAGGACTGAAAGAATGCCGTCTTAAAGACACATCGCCATCATCGGAAATCTTCACTTTCTCACGCTCATATTAAATGCTGCACTGCTTCCGCTTTGTGGCTGTGTTTCCAAATCTTCAGTATAGTGGGCAACCAACTTACTTATTATATGCTGGTTTAAATCATATCTACATATTTGGCCTTATAGGCTCAATAACATTCATATTTATTCATTTAGCAGATTCTTTTATCCACAGTGACTTAGAAATGAGAAGAAAAGAAGCGGTAGCAATATAAAGATGCCATCACAAGTTCATTTAGCAGTTTTTTAATACACACAGACACACACAGAGAGGAAAGAGTGTGTCTCCTACAGGTGGTTTGTCTGAAGCACACTCAGAATTGCACAATGTTTTCCCAGAATTCTATATGGTTTATTAGAAGGTGTCTAGTGCATATGGAGAGGAAAAGAGTGTGTCTCATATTTAAAGCATCTTTAATAGACATTTTAGCTTGGTTTGAGACTCTTGTCATCATGTAAATGAATTCTCATGATGGTTTATGTGCCAGTCAAACTTTACGTTGGTCTTGCTCTCTGTCTTTACCTTTCATTCATTTAAAAACACATACTGTAACAGATGCAAAGTTATGATCAATTATTAAATCCTTCTACAATATGCTGGAGTTTTAACCAGTGTGATTGTAGGATAATTGACTGTTATTCATTCATTCATTCATTCATTTTCTTTTCGGCTTAGTCCCTTTATTAATCTGGGGTCGCCACAGCGGAATGAACCGTAATTGACTGTTATTAATTATATATTCATTTTCCTTCGGCTTAGTCCTTTATTAATCTGGGGTCGCCATAGCCAAATGAATCGCCAACTTATCCAGCATATGTTTTACACAGCAGATGCCCTTCCAGCTGCAACCCAGTACTGGGAAACACACATACACACACATACACTACGGCCAATTTAGTTTATTCAATTCACCTATAGCGCATGTCTTTGGACTTGTGGGGCAAACCGGAGCACCCGGAGGAAACCCACGCAAACACGGGGAGAACATGCAAACTGACACAGAAATGCCAACTGCCCAGGCGAGACTCGAACCAGCGACCAGTGCTAACCATTGAGCCACTGTGTCGCCCTGTTATCAATTAATTCAATTATTAATTAATGTGATTCTGGACCACAAAACTTGTGGTATATTTTTGGCAAAAGACAAAAATACATTCCATATGTCAAAATCATCAATGTTTTAGTTTATGCAACAATCATTAGAATATTCAGTCACTATCATGTTCCTTAAAGACATTTTAAAAATGTCCTGCTGTAAATAGTTAAAAACTCAATTTTTGATTAGTTGTATGCATTTCCAAGAACTTTATTTGGACAATTTTAAAGGCGATTTTCTCAATATTCAATGTTTTTTTCAGGAACTCTCACATTCCTGATTTTTTAAATGGTTTTTTTAAATTGGTTACTGTCCAAACAAAAGTGTACATGCACTGATTTATTATTTCCTCCGGGTGCTGCGGTTTCCCACACAAGTTCAAAGACATGCGCTATAGGTGAATTGGGTAAGCTAAATTGTCCGTAGTGTATGTGTGTGAATGATTGTGTATGGATGTTTCCCAGTGATGGGTTGCAGCTGGAAGGGCATCCGCTGTGTAAAACATATGCTGGATAAGTTGGCGGTTCATTCTGCTGTGGCGACCCCTGATCATAAAGGGACTACGCCGAAAAGAAAATGAATGAATGAAAATAATAGCTTAAATGAGATTTTTAATAGGAACAATTAGAAAACACTTTCAGATTCCTCTCAGTTTCTAATCTTATCTGACCAGCTCCATTTAACTGGCACCTTAACTTCAAGTTTTCATGACTTTGCTAAACAGACTCATATGGACCATTTTCACATTTCTGGGTTTCTCGGTAGCGGAAGTCGTCATAGTTGGTAAACTTAGAGCACAGTGAATGGGAGAGTACAACAAATCATTTTTACAATCCTATTTGCTGAAAAACTCCACGATAGTGTTATCAAGACTTTCAGAAAAAGGAAAACAATAGTGTGAGACTGATAAGGGCAGCCAGAAGAGAGAATAATGTACAATTTACTGTCCTGCCCATATTAGACAAATGCATGAAAACACTCAAATAATAAAATTTCCGATTGTTAAAAAGTTCAAATGTGCAACTCAAAAGGTGTATTAAGCCCCCCAAATGATGTGTGATAAAAGCGAATGACCAAAATCTTTGTTAAAGCATTGTGTTGTTAACAGTCACCAAATGTTTCAGCACTGCCTTCACTGACGTGCTCACTCGCTTTTGTTGTTGGTGCTGTGCATGTGTCTCTGCAAGTCCTGAGTTTTTGCTAAGGCTTTCAGTGCTGTCAGTTGTGCCCTGTGGTGCTTTTCCAGACTACAGCTGCCGAAGAGCAAAACAAGGCTGATTAACAAACACTTCAAACGCAGATTTACTCAAGACGGCGCAGGGAGACCTCTGCTGTCGAGAGATCTGCAACCACATCCGAGAGCTTCATTTTCCCCTTCAGCTTTGCCATCGTCCTTAATTTTACCTGTTGGGTCATGAACGTTCCTCTTCATAATAATCCAACTCTTTGTCAACTTGATGAATGTGCTCATGACAAATATCCAGCGCCTCCGAGCACTCCTCTCTCCGCATAAATACTTGATTGCACATTTTTTATGTTAACTCTAAATGCCACTGCTCATATGTCACTATTGTTCTATGAAGCACGGCTCCCCTCGGGCCCCGTTCCTCTTTTGGAGAAGCCGTAAACTGGTTTCGGGTTTAAAAATAATGCCACAATCTCATACGAAACCAGCTGCTGCTCTCGAAGCTGACACTTTATTTACTCAGTGAGGAAAATGCACCTCATAAACTCCTGAATTCTTAACGCATCTGTTTTGGCAACCGTCGTTTGTCTTGGTATATCAGATTTGTGCTGCGATACGTGTGCGCAGATGATCCCTCAAATTTGTTTGTCTTTCAGCGCGAGGAGGAGTGCATGAACTACTTTTGGAGTTTTCAGCTTTACAAACCTTTATCTATGCTTTAAAAAGAAAGGGTTCCAGAATTGCAGGGGTCTGTAGTAATACTATAGTAGTCTTTTTTTTTTTTTGCCTCTCCAAAAGACTTCTAATTGAACGCTTCTTTATTTGTTTATTCACTCATTTTCCTTTGGCTTATTTCCTTATTTATCAGGGGTCACCACAGCGGAATGAACCGCCAACTATTCCAGCATATGTTTTACACAGCGGATGCCCTTCCAGCCGCAACCCAGTACTGGGAAACACCCATACACACTCATTCACACACACACTCATACAATACAGCTGATTTAGTTTACCCAATTTACCTATACCGCATGTCTTTGGACTGTGGGGGAAACCGGAGCACCCGGAGAAAACCCACACCAACACAGGGAGAACATGAAACTCCACACAGAAATGCCAACTGACCCAGCTGGGACTCAAACCAGCGACCTTCTTGCTGTGAGGCGACAGTGCTAACCACTGAGCCACCGTCCCGCACTTGCTTATTATTAATTTTACAAATATTTTACAATTTACAATGTTGTTATTTTCCCTAATTTAATAAAATACTCTTATAAGAAAATATGATCAGCTGTTACATACTTTCAGTATCACCTTTGTTTGAAATCCTTTTTATAAGAAATAAACCGCTCCCGAGCAGGTTTGAGCTTACAGGCCTGTTGCTATGACAACAAATCCTGGATGTTTTAAAGAACCAAACTATCCTGGATCAAATCCTCAATAATCAAATCCAGCTAATTGAGAAAAACACCTATAACCAACAGACCTCAGGACTAAATGCATTATTTATTTTCTTTTATGATCCAGAGCTAACAAACAAAGAGAACTGAATAATGTTCAACTGTGAACACAGTTTTTAAAATGAAGTTTTCAAAAGTGGAGTTTTGTAGTGATGCTATTGACCTTATTTTTCACGTGCGAGCGGCCACAGCCATTTGAATCTTTTTGGCTCGACACTTCCGGTCCCATTCACTTCTATTCATTTTTAGACGTTAAAAACAGCTCGTTCTGCTGCTTGATGTTGCAAACTGATGTTTTCTTATTATATCATTCTACTTTGTCTGTATAGTCATGAACACATTTGTTTGTACACTGTAAAACCCAACAGTCAACTTTATCAAATGAAATGAGTGTAGTTAACTCAAAACTTACCCAAAGTTAATTCTACTCATTTGAAAAGAGTTTTGAACTCAGTGTTGAAGGTAATGAGTTAATTAAATAAATACCTCATTACTTCAGCTTTAGTTTTTTTACTCAAATGGTTTGTAGCAATCGGTTTGCTCAAACGGTTTGAGTTCTCTTCATTTATTGGGTTTTACTGTGCTCAAATTACTTCATTTACTCAAATGGATTAAGTTCACAGTACTCATTAGGATTAGTTTTTGAACTTAAATGGTTTGTTGCAGTCGGTTTCCTCAAATGGATTGAGTTACCTTAACTTTTTGGGTTTTACAGTGTAGAGGAGGCAGTTTGACCGTTTTCCGACGTTTATTATTCCTGTTCATTTCTCCCGTAGGAAACTGAATCGGAAGTTCTAAAACAATCGCAAAAATGAGCGCACTTCCGCATTGAAGAATAAGGTCAATAGGACAGTGTTTCTCAACCACATTCCTGGAGGACCACCAGCTTTGCAGATTTTCCATGTCTCCTTTACCAAACACACCTGATTCAGATCATCAGCTCAATATCAGAGACTGAAAGACCTGTAATGAGTTTGACAGACAAAGGAGACATCCAAAACATGCAGCATTGGTGGATGAAACACAAAACGTGGTTGAGAAACACTGCTATGAGAGATTTCTTTCTGTTTTTGGCTCCTCAAAAGAATCTTAAAAGCATTTTTTTGTGTACAGAACATTTTAATAATCTAAATAATGCATTTGTAAGAGAAAAGAGTGTTAGCAGAACCATCCATTCCAAAACAGAACCAGTGTCAGAGGTCATTCAGAGTTTTTTTTCCCAGCATCATTTACAGAAGCAGGATTCTGTTGATTGACAGAGATAAGAGTTTCAAACTGTACGCCACCAGCTTCTCCAAGTTAAAGATTAGAAGAACATTACTGCTGACGACTGTGGGAAAAACGCAAAGCAGAGCGACACATACCAACCCTGTGAACATTTCTGGCCCCAAGCAGGGACTTTCCCTTTCATGAAGACAGCAGTGTGTGCAGTTAGAGATCCGCTGATCTGTTTTACACAGCAGTGACGAGACCTCCAGCAGAAGATCACTTTTAGACTGTGCAAACACTGCATGGCTGGCTGATTGCCTTTGTTTCTGGATGTAACCGTCTGTCAAACCGGTTTGTTCCGCGCACAGGACATCATTCTGAGGACTCAACCATCGTGGCTCACTGTACACAAACCCAACCCTGTGAACACCACAGCTGCCGGCGGCTTTTTCACACTCTACCATAGTTAGTGACGTATGCATTTGCTTGATGTCATCTTCAGGTGGTCTACGGGACACCTTCATCTTGATTAAACCCCCTGTCAAACTCAACAGGACCACCAGTGCAAGAAGAGCGCTGTATAAGTCATCAAAATGGGGAAGGCACAAAACAAGCCATCCATCTTTCTTCAAACAATCTTCCACAGACATCCGTTCCAGTGTCCAGTCATGGCTGCAGTAAAGCGCGCTCACCATCCATGCTAGAAAACATCCCAAGAAGCCGATTGTCCTAGAAAGGCATTGCTTGTGGTAGGATTGACCTGCGTTTTGAGGCTGCAGCATGTGAATCAGCATCTCCACAGCCATCAGAGGAGGTGTTAAGAGCAGCACCACTGCATAAGCCTGACATAGAAACAGCAGGAAGCGCAGGCCGATGATGTCTGAGGACACTGAAAAGGGGATCGTCCAGAACTCCATCAGCCACATGTAGAGCAGGAACACTGCAGGAACACAACACTGATGTTACGCCAGAGTGAGTCAGTAGACAGGGTTTATTGCAAAACTAAAATACAGAAACGTTTAAAGGTGCAGTATGTAAGTTTGACACCCAGTGGTTGAACTGGGTATTGCATTCCTGGATCAAAACACACACAAGCGCAGGTTGCCAGATTGAGAATACAGGAGATTGCCTGACTATTGAGCCTAAATTCTGATTTAAGGCTGATTTAAGTCGTGTTCTAAATAAAAACAATGGCACGTGATAGAAGGAATATTTTCATATTAAAAGGAAGTTTTGTCCTAACCAACACCTGGAATTTATATTTTAGAAACAGCTTCTATTTCTCACAGCTGAACAACAGAAAACTGACAATGATCACCTCAGGTACACTTCATGTGCTTTATTCAGTGCTAAATGCTAGTAATGTGAGTTTGAATGCCATTTTACATGACATTTATTGCCATACTACTGAAAGCAGCAGCAGATAGTTCACCTCAGATCTTGAAAATAAAATAAACCATTTGAAATTGAACTTTAGAACTGACTCAAAACCAACACATATCAGTGATTCAGCATCTACATTTAATAATGTTAAAGAGGTTTAATATGTATTAATTAGATTATGAACATTACCATTTCGCTTGAGTGCAGTGAGTGCATATTCTGTGCTTCTGAATGGCTGTATTTAAATTTCTGTCTTGTTGCTTCTGGTGCAAACAGCCAAATTGCTGCAAGTCTAGTCACCTAGTGTGTTATTAGGACAGGGGGTTATAATGTAACCTGCTCACCTAATGTTTACGCTTGTAATATTTATATTATTTGCTAATTAATAACCTCTTGTGGAACTCTGAATCTGCGTCTCATTTTGGAGTCTGCTACCGTTCACTGGAAGTCGCATTTTGGTCGCGGAAGCATGCTCTGAGAACCTTCATGACTGAATGAATGAAATACGCGGTTTTCCAGCAAGGCAATCCGGGGTGCTGAAATATAAATGGCTAAAGTGGCAGTGGGCGGGTTAAAAGTACCAAAACAAAGACAGACGTTTCGGCACGTAACTGACATTTTCAAAGCAGAATATCTGACTTCAGCATTGTTTTTCAGATAAACAAGAATATTCACTTAGCATGTTTCTGAAATATCTGCAAACATAATATGGTATTTTTATGCTTTAGAAGAGTCAAAAACTTACATACAGCACCTTTAAGTGCATCAAAATCGAAATGTGCACTGTAAAAAATAAAAAAATTAAAAAAACTATATATATATATATATATATATATATATAAATGAACAGTTTCTGTATTTTTTTTATCATGAATTTATGGTCATGAATTGTGTATTAAAATCAAAATGTGCACTGTAAAAAATATATATCAATAAATGAACAGTTTCTGTATTTTTGTCTCATTTATTTATTATTGTGAATTGCATTATGGGACTTTGATTTCAGCTCTGTCGACTTCTACTCTGCAATTTAATAAGGGGACTTTTATTAATAATTTAGTAGTTTGAAACAACATATTGTATAAGAAATAACATGTATATATACATAAGTCCGTAAAAGAACTTATTAAATTAGTAAATTAACTGGCATTTTATTGGCAGATGTTTGTACTGCAATTTACAAAACCAGTCCAACACCAATATTCAAATTGTCAATAAAAGTCACTTTTTCAAAATTGTCAACATCGAAAGTTGTTGGAGGAAGGATCAAGGCCCTATTATGCAATTCAAAAGCATAAATAAATGAAATTTTGTAAAAAAAAATTAAAAAAAAGTAATTTAATAAAACATATTTTTTTCTTGTTTCAAAACTTATTTGGAATCTTTTTTTGTTTTTAATTGTCATGAAATTATGCTTTTAAATGTGCTTTGTTGCATTGCAAGTTTTGTTTCTGTTAAATATATTTATAACATTAAACTGGAAAAGTGTTTATTTTTGTGTGTGTGCATGCTATGCATTTTTAGGGATGACATCATAACAGTTGGATGGAAACGAAATTGTCTACGTTGAGCATTTTGCTCAATTTGTGAGCAAAATTCAATGCTTGTGAACTTTATTCAGAAGCACTTTTTTTAAAAACTACATTAAAAAAAATTAAAATTAAGCTATAAAACACTTAATTATCTTGTATGGTATTGGCAAAGTTATAATTAGCATTTTAAAAAGCCTTAAAATTGGAACCATTAAACACTAAACAACTTGGTGCGATTGCTTAAACTTAAAAAGGTAATTATTTTAGTAGATGAATGTGCAGTTTCGACTTCCTCTGGCTTGATTTATTTATGATGATTAATGACAGTGTTTACATCAAGGTGTTTGTATTGTAATACATTGTATGTATTTATAATAGTGCAGATTTTATTTGCATTATCTGTTTGAATTCATTCATTCATTTTCCTTCGGCTTAGTCTCTATTTCAGAGGTTGCCACAGCGGAATGAACCGCCAACTATTCCAGCATATGTTTTACGCAGCAAAGGCCCTTCCAGCCACAACCCAGTACTGGGAAACACACACACACACACACACACACGCACGCACGCACGCACGCACGCACGCACGCACGCACGCACGCACGCACGCACGCACGCACACACACACACACGTCAATTTAGTTTATTTAATTCACCTATAGCGCATGTCTTTGGACTGTGAGGGAAACTGGAGCACCTGGAGGAAACCCACGCCAAAACAGAAATGCCAACTGACCCAGCCAGGACTCGAATCAGTGACCTTCTTGCTGTGAGGCGACAGTGCTAACCACTGAGCCACTGTGCCGCCCCTATCTGTTTGAATGAGCAGCTAAAAATAGTAAAAACATTTCAAAATAACAGTCTCAAATATTTCTTGTGATGGAATTTAAAATTGAATTGCAAATTTATATTTCAAAATGTAGACGTTAAAATCAAAAGTGACATTAGATGCACATACTATATGCTCCCTGGGAAGAAAGCGAGCATCAATCTCTGTGTTAAAATGATAAATTAGGTGTAAAATTAGCAGAAAGTGTGTGTGTGTGTGTGTGTATATGTTGTTGTGCTTACAGGTGACGGCGAGGTCTGTGAAGAGAAACAAGCAGCAGGAGCACAGACTGGCCGCAGTGATGCTGTGTGTGAGTATAGATGGACACAACAGTACACTGATCATCAGTCTGAACACACACACACACAGCGCAGCGTCCAGAACGCCCTCCATCCTCACCCTGACAAAAACACACTGTCAGCTGATGCTTCGTTTAGGAGACATGCTGCACGTTTCCTGCAACGAGACTGATGGTGCATGCATGAAGAAAAGAAAGTGCTTTTGTTTTACAGAACTGTGTGTTGCAGCTCAAAGACACATTTAAAGAGACAGTTCACACAATAATGAACATTCACCTTGTCACGAGTTATTTTAGAAAAAGTGACTTGTTCTCTTTTAGTACTCAATTCTACTACTTAATTTGGATTATTCTAACATACGGCAGTGGAAAAGAGAAAAATACGGTTTCTTTAGATTTATTAGGCATGGGTTTGATGTTCATTTGTTTTAGCAAATAAAAATCTGATTTCTTCATTCATTTTCCTTCGGCTTAGTCCCTTTATTCATCAGGGGTCACCACAGCAGAATGAACCGCCAACTATTCCAGCATATGTTTTACACAGCGGATGCCCTTCCAGCTGCAACCCAGTACTGGAAAACACCCAAACACTCTCACATTCACACTCATACACTACGGCCAATTTAGTTTATTAAATCCACCTATAGCGCATGTGTTTGGACTGTGGGGGAAACCGGAGCACCCGGAGGAAACCCACGCCAACACGGGGAGAACATGCAAACTCCACACAGAAATGCCAACTGACCCAGCCAGGGACTTGAACCAGTGACCTTCTTGCTGTGAGGCAACAGCGCTAACCACTGAGCCACTGTGTCGCCCTTTTTAAAATATTGTCTCTCTTAATGTTTTTCAGAAAATGAGAGTTGGTGATTTATGAGTGAAAAATCTGAAACATGGAACCTTTTTGTTATTTGATGCAAATTATAGACTTTAATAAATTATAATGTTATTTTCAATTAAATTTACTTTAACGTTATATTTACTTTAATACTTTAAGTCTAACGTAAATTATAATGTTTTAAATTTGGAAGAAATGTCATTAGACTTTTATAGGATAACATATATAAAAAACGTTTATTCAAACTCACAGCTATAGTTATTTAGAGCATTTTTATTTTTATTATGCATAAAATAACAAAAATGATTCTAAGTTTTTAGACATGTTTATATGAATTTTTAGTCACCACAACACAAATGTTTAAAAACAATAATAATTCCTTACATTTATATAACGCTTTTCTGGACACTCAAAGCGCTTTACACATTGGGGGAATCTCCTCATCCACCACCAGTGTGCAGCATCTACCTGGATGACGCGGCGGCAGCCATATTGCGCCAGACCACACACCAGCTGATTGGTGGAGAGGAGACAGAGTGATGAAGACAATTATCATATGGGGATGGTTAGGAAGCCATGATGGACATAGGCCAGTGGGCAAATTTGGCCAGGATGCCGGGGTTAAACCCCCTACTCTTTTTCCAAGGACATCCTGGGATTTTTAACGACCACAGAGAGTCAGGACCTCGGTTTAACATCTCATCTGAAAGACGGTGCTCACTTAGCAGTATAGAGTCCCCATCAATATACTGGAGCTTTAGGACCCACACAGACTGCAGGTTGAGCGCCCCCTGCTGGTCTCACTAACACCACTTCCAGCAGTAACCTAGCTTTCCCATGTGGTCTCCCATCCAGGTACTGACCGGGCGCAGCCCTGCTTAGCTTCAGTGGGCGACCGTGTGAGAGTTGCATAAAGCTAGCTCTCTGATTTTGACCTCTACTCTAAAAAAAAAATGCAGGGTTGTTGCAACACAATGTTGGGTCAAATGGACAACTGTTGAGTGTTGTTTAAATAAAGTGTCATTTAAAAAAAGAGTAAAATAAAAAATATAACTCAACATTGGGTTTTCCTGCATGTTTCACCCAGTATTGGGTTATTTTTTATTTTATTTTACATTTTAATGGCACTTTATTTAAATAACTTCATGTATGACACTTATTCACAATTCAGTTTGTCAATATTTGACCCCATATTGGGTTGCAACAACCCTGCATTTTTTAGAGCACAAGTCAAAATCATAGTGACTCCAGATTTTTTTTAAACATTTGTGTTCAATTTAAATGACACCTTTTCTTACACAACAGTTGAGTTAGTCCATATTTAACCCCACATTGGGTTGCAACAACCCAGCATTGTGTATAGAGTGTATAGAACAAACAAAACTGCACATTTTACTCAAACTCATAGCTAATAAATCCAAAGAAACAGAATGTTGAACTGATGATGAAATTTCACCCATCTGAACACAGCCTGCCTTCACTCTTCCATCCATTACTCATCTGCATATTCTAATGACAATATGAAAATCCCCATGCATATATAAAGAGCATGCATAGATAAACATTTCCCATGCGGCACTTTATGCAGTCATGTGATGATTTCAGGCCCAGATCAAGCACTCATTCATTCACTCACCGCAAGCAGAGATGAAGAATCTGAATCTGCAGCTCCACAGACCCTCAGGAGACCCTCAGAAACTCCAGCATTACTCTCTCCACCACCGTCTGTAAGTTTCAGTGTGTGTGTGTTTTCACCCTCCTGCTGTGGGACGTGTCTAAACGCTGTGTTTTTGTCTCACCTGCTCTTACAGCTTGTGTGTGTGTGTGGGAGTGTCTGTTTGACAGGATCTTCAATAGAGAAACCTGTTGATCTGCTTCCTCCTCCACAGGTGTTCAGATGCCGAGCTGTATATCAGTGCTCCTGCAGGAACAGATAAAGATGATTGTGCATCAGTGCGTTTGCGTGTTAATGCAAACAGGATCAATTTTGCCAGTTATTATTACATTTCAATATTTCACCCTCGTTGGCTTTTATAGATAATAAGCAGGTGCAAAACAATAGAAGCACTCAGAAGCTTCAGGACAAAAATATCCCCATTGTGATCCCAGTGGCATTTAAGTACAAAAACAACAACTATTAATTGATTGAATTTACAGAAATTGTATCATATTGTGATATTTATCTTTATCATGCCCTATTAGAAACTTTATTACATTTTTTTAAAAATAAAATGTCCCCATTGAGCTCCATTAAAACGGCAATATTTAATTCCAGTGGCATTTAAGCAAACATTATATAGTCTTTCCTAATAGTTCTTTTATTTTTGATGTCAAGGCTTTAAAATGTTCACTTTTATTATATTTATTATTATTAAAATGTGTAATATGTTGGCAGTTTTTTTTCCATGTTTGATCTGTGATTAAAAAAGTTGTTTTTATGGTTTCAACACAGATCAAATGAATCATAATTCTGCAATTATACTTGTGTTAATAAGACACTGCACAAAACATAATAATGCATCAAATTAGATTTTATTTGACATCACTGACTTATAATTTTTGTTTATACCTTTTTTAAGATTTCTACGTTTTAAAACTTCCAAAAAAAATCGGTTTAGACTTTAATATTTGGAAAATATTATTTCGTTTTTCCCCATAAAAACAACGGTGGCATTATGTAAGTAAACAAAGGCAGAAGTGTTCAAGAGTTGAACGCTGCACAGGTCAGACTGAAACGGAGCGCGCATGTGCTGCCATCTGCTGTTCAGCTCACACAATGACAACCAAAATTAACCAAATATTCATTTTCTTTTCGGCTTAGTCCCTTTAATCATCAGGGGTCGCCACAGCGGAACGAACCGCCAACTTATCCAGCATATGTTTTACACTGCGGATGCCCTTCCAGCTGCAATCCAGTACTGGGAAACACTTATACACACTCATACACTACAGACAATTTAGCTTACCCAATTCACCTATAGCGCATGTCTTTGGACTTGTGGGGGAAACCGGAGCACCCGGAGGAAACCCACACGAACATGGGGAGAACATGCAAACTCCACACAGAAATGCCAACTGACCCAGCTGAGGCTCGAACCAGCGACCTTCTTGCTGTGAGGCGACAGCGCTACCCACTGCACCACCGCGCCACCTATTAACAGGTTAAAAATGACCATAAACTACGACAATATACATATGGTATGTACAAAAAAATCTGTAATTTCTTTTTATGCTCAATCGTTTATTTCGTGGTGTCACAAAATACATTGTTTACGGTAATACTTTGTCATAATTTAAATGGGCGCAGTATTACACACCATTACATGGATGCAGACAGAAACGTGAAGAACAGCATCGTGAGAAAATTGCGATCCTGAAAGTACAATGTTTACATTTTGCATTAATGTATTTTTATTTTTATGTTGGACCTGTAATCATTAGCTTTTGAAATAATGTTTATTTTACGTTTCGACAAATATAATAAAGTAAAAAATATGATCACATATGAATGAGTACATTTTTGAGTATATAGTTTAAGACAGGGGTGTCCAAACTCGGTCCTGGAGGGCCGGTGTCCTGGAGAGTTTAGCTCCATACCTAATCAAACACACCTGAACCCGCTAATCAAGCTCTTACTACACATGTGTCAAACTCCTGGAGGGCCGCAGCTCTGCACAGTTTAGTTCCAACCCTAATTAAACACACCTGATCAAACTAACTGAGTCCTTCAGGCTTGTTTGAAACCTACAGGTAAGTGTGTTGAAGCAGGATTGGAACTAAACTGTGCAGAGCTGCGGCCCTCCAGGAACTGGCTTTGACACCTGTGTACTAGAAACTTCCTGGCAGGTGTGTTGAAGCAAGTTGGAGCTATACTCAGCAGGACACCGGCCCTCCACAACCGAGTTTGGACACCCCTGGTTTAAGATGTTAAAAAGAAATAGTCCTTTTTACATGTGGTCAGTGTATACATGTGTGTGTGTGTGTATATATATATATACACATACTATTAGTTAATTAAATTATTTATTTATCTAATAACTAAATATCATTATCAGGATATGAGATGACTTATATCGTGATTTGAGATTTTTTGCTTTTTCAGCCCTTAAACTTTATTACAATTTATATTTATATTTTGCAATAATGGGCGTCACGGTGGCGCAATGGGTAGCACGATCGCCTCACAGCAATAAGGTCGCTGGTTCGAGCCCCGGCTGGGTCAGTTGGCATTTCTGTGTGGAGTTTGCATGTTCTCCTCGTGTTGGCGTGGGTTTCCTCCGGGTGCTCCGGTTTCCCCCACAGTCCAAACACATGCGGTATGGGTGAATTGAATAAGCTAAATTGGCCATAGTGTATGTGTGTGAAAGAGTGTGTATGGGTTTTTGGGTTGTTGGGTTGCGGCTGGAAGGGCATCCGCTGCATAAAACATATGCTGGATAAGTTGGCGGTTCATTCCGCTGTGGCGACCCCAGATTAATAAAGGGACTAAATTTAGTGCATTTTTGTTTTACATTATTTATTAATAGTATTATTATTTTATTTTATTCATTAACATTTAAAAAAATCTCCAAACATTTCTACAGACATAAAATTTTACAATGCTGATGGCTTATAAATAGAAAATACACAGCATATGTTTGTGAATCTGTGACATAAGTTAATCCACATCTCAGTTTCAGCTCATGTGTGCTCCAATCTTTTTATTATTATTTTAATGTTTTATAAAATATTTTAAAATAATTATTTGATTGTATTCTTGTTTTACATTTATTTATTTATTTATTTATTTATTTATTATTATTAATTTACATTTATAAAAATCTCAAAACATTTTTAGTTTTATAAAATATTTCTAAATAATTAATTCTATTGTATTTTTGTTTTTCTATTTATTATTATTTTTATTATTATTAATTTACATAAAAAAATCTCCAAACATTTCTACAGTTTTATAAAATATTTTAAATAATTATTCAAATGTACTTTTGTTTTACATTTATTATTATTTATTGTGTATTATTATTAATTTACATTTAAAAATCTCAAAACATGTTTAGTTTTATAAAATATTTTAAAATAATTATGCTACTGTATTTTTGTTTTACATTTATTATTATTAATTTACAATAAAAAAAA
>CAIGQV010000990.1:4038348-4053744 GCA_903798115.1 Danio jaintianensis
TTACAATAAAAAAAAACTCAAAACATGTTTAGTTTTATAAAATATTTTAAAATAATTATGCTAATGTATTTTTGTTTTACATTTATTATTATTTAAAAAATTCTTTAATGCTGATGGCTTATAAATAGAAGTATATGTACAGTCTATGTTTGTGAATCTGATATAAGTTAATCCACATCTCAGTTTCCACTCATTTATGCTCCATATCGTGCAAACGACAGCTCACAGGACACAAGAAATGTGCCCAAGAGATGTTTTTTAGTGATTTGATGGCTGTAAATGTGCTCATATATGGTTCTGTGGAGCTGCAGCACCCAGAAGTGAACACCAGGCGACCCGGAAGGTCTGAAACTCCCTCTGAAGGCAAAGCCGAAACAACATCTCAAGCTTTCATTAATAACATCTAATAAATCCTCCGTCGAGGCGTGCGAGGTATGTCTATCGCTTTCTTCTCATCTTCACGATTGCATATTAATTTTTTGGTTCATTTGCACGACGCGCGGAAACGATGCTAGTTCTTGTAGTCCTTCGAGTGAGCAAAAAGTTCAAATAAAAGAAAAAGAAATGTAAAAGCACGCCCGCGTTGCAACAATAACGCAATTGCACGCTTTTGCATTATTGCGTCGCGATGGAAATGTAACATTGATGCGCGTCTGTTTCCATCTGCGTGATTTGTTCGCATCGCATGATTGTTGTAGGAAGTCTCGTTTTTTTTTTTCTCCCTCTCTCTTTTTTTCCTCCTCCAGCCGGGCTATTCAAACCTGCAGATCTAAGTAAACAATCATTCGCGCACTTAATGCAAATAATGCGGCGTTTTACGCGTCGCGCCTGTGATCTGAACGCACGCGCTATATTTTTTGTCGCAAAAAAATTTGGGATCTGCAGAATATGGCGCCCTGTCCTTATAAAAATAAGACAGGCTGCCATTTTTGTTTTCCTTTTGTCTGAAATTTTTAATAAAACTGTCTGAGAATGTGGGAGAGGCAGACACCGGAGACCTGCGCTCTCGCAAGGCACCAAACGCGTCCGTTCGCGTTATTTTGCGAGCGATTCTTAATTTAGTCTTTGATCAAGGAGAGCGCGCTTTTAATCGGGAAGCTTTTCAAGGATGCCGACAGAATAAAAGAAAAGTTGAGTAAGTTTTTATCAGTTCTTATTGAAGACCACAAGACGTGTCAATCGCTCTCTTAATGTTTATTAGATATTTGCACGTTGTTTTGAGGTGTTTTGCCATTTTTATTTGCATATTAAATAGTTTTAAACGATATTATGCAGCACGTGACTCACAGACTTGATCTAACTTCATTAAATGTCAAGAAATAGGAAGCTTTCTAGTTTGCGAGGTATACAATGGTATTTGTAATTATTTGTATTTGTTATAAAGATGCATTACAAATATGTGTAATGCGCCATCTATTAATGATGAATATGCACTTGTATGGTTTTTTTGTGTTAAAATATTTCCCAAATACTGCCATCTTACATTAATCTGTGCCACACTAATTAGTTAATCTTCATAATAAACTGATATAATTAGCAGTCTTTTAGTGTGGATAATATAGGCTGACCATTTTATACAATGCATTTTAATTAGTGTTGGGCGAAAATGATTCGCATCCAAAATAAAAGTTTGTTTTGGCATAATATTTGTTTGTGTATGTTGTATGTTTGTATATATAAATACACACATGCATGCATATATTTGAGAAAAATGTTTATTTATAATTAGATATAAAACATATATGTATATGATGCAAATTACATATCAATATCTATGTAACAAAATTGTTTTGTATAGGTTTATTTCTACGTATGCATGTATGTATGGTACACCTGTCCAACTGCTTGTTAATGCAAATTTCTAATCAGCCAATCACATGGCAGCAACTCAATGCATTTAGGCATGTAGACATGGTCAAGACGATCTGCTGCAGTTCAAACGTAGGTGATTTAAGTGACTTTGAACATGGTATGGTTGTTGGTGCCAGACGACCTGGTCTGAGTATTTCAGAAACTGCTGATCTACTGGGATTTTCATGTACAACCATCTCTAGGGTTTACAGAGAATGGTCTGAAAAAGAGAAAATATCCAGTGAGCTGCAGTTCTGTGGGCACAAATGCCTTGTTGATGCCAGAGGTCAGAGGAGAATGGCCAGACTGGTTCCAGCTCAAATAACCACTTGTTACAACCGAGGTCTGCAGAAGAGCATCTCTGAACGCACAACACGTCCAACCTTGAGGCGGATGGGCTACAGCAGCAGAAGACCACACCGGGTGTCACTCCTGTCATCTAAGAACAGGAAACTGAGGCTACAATTCGCACAGGCCACCAAAATTGGACAATAGAAGATTGGAAAAACGTTGCCTGGTCTGATGAGTCTCGATTTCTGCTGCCACATTCGGATGGTAGGGTCAGAATTTGGTGTCAACAACATGAAAGGATGGATCCATCCTGCCTTGTATCAACGGTTCAGGCTGTTGGTGGTGGTGTAATGGTGTGGGGGATATTTTCTTGGCACACTTTGGGCCCATTAGTACCAATTGAGCATCGTGTCAATGCCACAGTCTACCTGAGTACTGTTGCTGACCATGTCCATCCCTTTATGACCACAGTGTATCCATCTTCTTCATTCCAGCAGGATAATGCTCCATGTCATAAAGCGCAAATCATCTCAGACTGGTTTCTTGAACATGACAATGAGTTCACTGTACTCAAATGGCCTCCACAGTCACCAGATCTCAATCCAATAGAGCACCTTTGGGATGTGGTGGAACAGGAGATTCGCATCATGGATGTGCAGCCGACAAATCTGCAGCAACTGCGTGATGCTATCATGTCAATATGGACCAAAATCTCTGAGGAATATTTCCAGTACCTTGTTGAATCTATGCCACGAAGGATTAAGGCAGTTCTGAAAGCAAAAGGGGTCCAACCCGGTACTAGTAAGTTGTACCTAATAAAGTGGCCGATATATATATATATATATATATATATATATATATATATATATATACACGTATATTACGTCAAAACAAATGTTTGTTTTGGATGCAATTATTTGCAATTAATCTTTGCCCAGCACTACTTTTAATGCTTCTGCAGGTCTGTTTTCACCACAGTATTTTTGTAAGGAAAGTTTTTTTTTTTAAGTGGTTGTAATGCACAAACAGGAACAGTGACGTTCATCCTTCCGCTCCTCTAATCTTTACCTGCTCGGTTTTGCCCATTGGGAGCTTTAGACGTTTGGAAATGTTTCCATACGGTGTGATTACTCAAGGCGTATCGTTTTCATATATTATGTCCGTGACACTGCGCTATGAATGTTTTGGCAGTCTTGAGAGTGTTTGACTAAGGGGCCTTGCGAAGAAATTCATTTAGCCAAGCCAAAAATAATAAAAGCGATATGTCCAAATATATGAGCCCAGACCCTGCTGAATATTTCTTTAATGATGCTGAAAGGGTGTCTGATTCACTTCCTGCTCAAACCGTGGGGTAAAGTTTTCATTTTTTTCCACACAAACCTGTCATATGCATTTGGCATTTTTAGGTTTTAACATTAGATAAAATAATGTCATTGCACTTTCTCTTTGTGATTTTGCATTCGATTCCGTTTAATAATCTGTATATAGCCAACATAATGTACTCTTTTAATGCATTTTACTTTTACTGTAACAATAGAAGCAATGCAATAAGCAATTGTTTGATTTTCCCAGTAGGCTTCATGTTGAGTTTGACATTATTCAGTAATCTGTAGGTGTGTGAACAAACAGTGCGAGTTTGCTTTTGGTTGTATCATATTCATATTACTGTGTTATGAATTAAACAAAATAATATGACAATGCATTTATATTTTATTTATCCTGTAAAGGCATAATGTGGAATTATAAGAGTCTTAAATGTCAACCAAAACTTAAAATGTGCTGTAAGTTTATTTACCCTCAGGCCACCCAAGATTTTCAGCTGAAACTGTGGTCCATTGTTTATTTTATAAAATGCAAGTTGATGGTAAGCTAAAACGCTTAATGTATTGTCAGGGACCACGGGTGAGTAAAATACCAGCAAATTTCAATTTTGGGGGTGAACTACTATATATAATTTTTGGTGTATGCAATTTTATTATTGCATTTTTCTTAAATAAACAACTGATATCTCATAACAATGTGTACAGAAATTCTTGTTTCTGCATGCAATTTTTATAAAAATGTTCAGTCATGACACAGTTTTTCCAGTAATACCTTAAAGGTGCAGTAGGTGATCTGCCAAAATGCTATCCAATATAATAAAATGCTATTCGTAACATAATATCTTTGAAACACTGTCTCTCCCCTGCCGTCCAAAGCCACGCTTCCTGAAATCACGATCGCGCGCCTTAAAGATGACAGTAGACAACCCACTAGATCATGTCATTCGCCAGTTAGAAAACTTTACAGTACTTTATAATACTACAGTTCCCAATGAGAAACTGTATTATATGTAACACGTTTTCAGTTATGTAGTTAGCAAAACTTGCCATAATGTTCAATATTTCATGCATGCAAGGATCGCTGGTCTCACTCTCTCACACTGTCCTAAAGTGACTACTGTATGCTTAGTGGTTGGCTGGCGGCGTGCAGGAATTACACTTATTACTAAGTCATACTTACAGTAATTACTAGCCATGGTGTCATCCTTCCTCCAGCGTGCAAAAGCAACTCCAATATTGATTCAGGATTTGAAAAAGTTTTGATTCAGCATTTGTTTTTACCGCTGTCAATCTCTCCTGTGAACGCGGCACGCGCTAACGGCGGATCTGCGTGAACAAGTGCGCAGATGTGCAAATCAACATTTGTTGACAGACAGTTTGGGCTACTTATAGGAATTATCGGCCCGGGAAATTTTTATTATATAAACATTTTTTAGTCTTATGCTTTACCCCGAATATAAAGATACATATAAATACATTTAGATAATTTACTTTAATCAGTACTATTGGAATGTGAAGAGACTTTCAACCAGCACAACAACAAAAAATGTTTCTGAAGACAATCACCTACTGCACCTTTAAAAGGTTTTATTCTTGAATACATAGCCTTTTTTTTTTTAATGGGTGATGAATGTCATTTATCACCTACTATATTGCATTGAACTACTTACTTTAAGTCATCTCTTTAGATTAGATCTGCATTTGTGATCAATAAATAATCAGGGAAGGTCAGACTGGATCTATGCAGTGTATTCCCCCCATTTATTATAGTCTCCTCACTCTCATTCATTCACATATGAGCCGAAAGCCTTCGGTATCGCTTCACTATAATGTGGTTTTTGCCTATAAACACTGTGACCTTCTGATCTGTCTTTGATTGCATCCTTCTTCATCATCATTTAAAAACAAATCGAAATATCCTTGCTTGCTTCCCTTTTGTCTTCATCTCAGAGTTATGACATTAAAAATAAATATGCTGTACAGAAAAGATCTAGTTGCGTCTGTTGTCATCCTAAAAATCACTTATAGTGGATGACTATTAAAATAAAGCATCATTAATCAAGAGTGACTGTGTGTGTGTGTTTGTGTTTCAGAATGGCAGAACCTCGATTTAATAATCCATACTTCTGGCCTCCTCCACCGTCCATTCCTGGTCAGGTAAGGAAAGCTAATGTGCTTTAAATAATTAATTCCCGTCTGTTATCTTAAAATAATTTGCATAGGAACATAATCAATAGTTCAGGAGTAGGCGTAATCTTCAAGTTCTCACAATCAATAATGTTTACTAGTTGCGACAGATAAAGGAACTTAAACCCTAAAGTCTAGAGTTTAAAGCGTCTTATCTTTCAGACACTTTGTTAGATCATCCTCTAGTCTATAAAGCTTGACATTTATGGCATTTATGGTTTATGTAAGGAATAACTGATAACGGGCTGATTTATAAGTAATTATTAGGCTAAATAATTAGGAAAATAATGCACACAGCAGTAGTTACAGTACCAGTGCACCTTAGGTGTGCATTATTTTCCAATAATTCAATGGATCAGTCAATTATTCTGATCATACAATGGTTAGCACACCTACAGACAATGTTCAGATGTTGTATTTCAAGACATATGTCAAGTTTTTGTCTCTCGTCCAGTTTTTAATGCGATTTTTGACTGTTGTATCTGTAACTGAAATCATTCAGTTTAGTGATATCAGGGTGTCCGCGGGGTCTTAAAAAGTCTTACATTTCAAAAACAATATTTTAGGACTTAAAAAGTCTTAAATTCACTGAAATATTGTGTTGTAGGTATTAAATCATTTTTAACAGGTTTTAATTTTCCTATGTCCATGTAAAGCTACCCAATCGGGCCAACACCCATCTAATCACTAACATTCCATCTTAAAAAAGTTTTAACAAAAGATTATTTATTAACTCTATTTACAAATATGGTTTAATTATCTTCCTTACAATAGCATTTGTGTTTAATGTTTTCTTTAATGTTTTAACTGCGCCATTGGAAAAATTTCTTAACATTTAGCCTTGTGCAAGTCTGAAATTTCATTCATAATGCTCTTAAAAAGGTCTTAAAAAGTCCTTTGACTTGATGAAACCCGTAGAAACCCTGGATATGAAATTGTAATGCACTCAAAATCTGCCTGAAACTACTTTCTGAAAATAACTGCACGCCTTAGAATGTTCATCAGCCAATCAGAATCAAGTATTCAACAGCACTGTAGTGTAAATACTATGCAGGGTTCATACACATTTTTACTACTAAAATTCCATGACTTTTCCATGATTTTTCCAAGACTTAAGTAAATTTTCATGACCCAATGTTTCATGCAATGTCTACATATACATGGTAAAAGAAAAACAATGTATGTTCAAATTTATTACAGCATATCGTAAAACACGCAACAATCTATTTAGTTTCAGCTTATATTTATATCTATGTAAAATTGATTTAGATAATGCTTACACCGCACTAATAATGTGAGAGTATGTGATTGGCCAAGGACAGAAACGAAGAAAGACAACTAACCTACATTCAAGAATACAGATATCTGTTTTCCATGACTTTTCCAAAACTTTGTGGGCTTTTCTGTTTTTCCAAAACTTTTCCAGGCCTGTAAAATGCCAAGTCATAATTCCATGACTTTTCCAGGTTTTCCATGACCGTATGAACCCTGACTGTGATATAATGGAAAATAAAGCCTCAGTTTTATTCTGAGGTTGAACTTAGCAAAGCATGTTGCAAGCTGGTGCCAAATTTGAGATTTTTTTAAATATAAAAAGTAGAGCTGCACGATATTGGTAAAAAAAAAAGCTGTCATTGCAATATTTGATTTTCTGCGATACATATTGCGTTATTGAGTATAATTTTAACAGATTAAATTAAAAGCTCTATCTGGAAAGAATTCATAATTTTAGATTGACTGGAATGATTTTGTAGGAGAGAGCATCTGGATAAAATATAATAAACCAATCGCAAGCATTGATAAATAAAGTAGAGCAAAGTTAAAAATGAAATAAATGTGTTATTTTTTTTTATCTTGGGAGTCTATTCAGGTACACTAATTGAATAATTAAATGTAATAACACTGTATGGTCTTCATTGTATATATACATAAATACAATTAATCTTTCTTAAAATTACTTGCTTAAAGTTAAATGTTCACAGTCACAGGCCTTAAAAAAACTAATGTAAATAAATGATCAAACATTTAATAACTTTATGGTTAAACTTTGCAATGACTCCACAAATCAACTGTGGCTCCTAGTAACTATAATCTCGATCTCAGATCCTGCAATGTGACTATTGCAGATGCGCACATTACAATATCGATGCTGAAACGATATACTGTGCAGCCCCAATAAAAAGCATTAAATAAAATGCATATAAATATCAGTTTTATCAGGTTATCATCTGTCATGTTATATCTCCCAATAATACATCATAGTAAGATGATAATGATTGAGAGATTAACATTTTAACATTTATTTTGTATGTAAACCTGCTTCAGTCCGCTTAGTGTTCATCTTGAAACATGACTAAAAATATAAAAGTTAATATGAACCAGAAGCTGAAGGATTTTCTCTTGCTAAAATGGACACATTTTCAGCAAATTGAGATATTAAACTTTATTTTTCACAAATGTGTGGATCATATTGACCATTTAGAGGCCGTAAAAATTCTACAAATGAAATACGGTACACTGAAAAAAAATTATTCATTGGATTTACTACATTTTTTTTTAAGGTGCTAACAATTTATATGGGATTAAATAATTAGTTTGTTTAAATTCAGCCCATATAAATTGTTTTCAACCACTTACCTTTAAAAAATGTAGTAAATCCAATTAATCATCTTTTTCAGTGTACAGCATAGACTCATAGGCTCGTTATGTCACTAGAAACAGAAGGATTCTCATATTTTTTTCCTTGTTTCTCCCAGTTGGACAACCTTGTGCTGATCAACAAGATCAAGGAGCAGCTCATGGCGGAGAAAATCAGACCTCCACACCTGCAGCCCACTTCTGTCCCTTCCCAGCAGCCCTTGCTGGTTCCATCAGCGGGCACAGATGGCGGGCAGCACAATATATCAACACCCAAACTACAGCAAATGCCAGGGCTTCATGCTCACGGGACGTCCCAGCCCGACATCGCCCTGCACGCACGCCCCGCTTCCAGCAGTGTCACAGGTCAGTCCTCCACTGCATCAATCATACATCATGACTTAAAACTAGGGCTGTACAATATATCCTTTCAGCATCGATATCGCAATGTGTGAGTCCGCAATAGTCACATTGCAAGATACGTAATGTTGAGGCATTGTAGTTGATCAGCACAACAGTTGAGAATACATGAGATTTGTGGAGTCATTGCAAAGTATAACCATAACAGAGTGATTTGCACTCATTTGCATGTGTTTTAAAGGCACTTCAAGAGAGTTTAAAGCATTCGGACACAATAACTTACAACATTTGTTACTTTAATGAAGAATAATCTACAATGAAGACTCTACAGTGTTATTTTACATTTCATTATTCAGTTTCTGTATCTGAATACTGTTTTTGCTCTCCGGAAAACCGTAAAGCACTGTTTATTTAACTTTTTTCTTTGCTCTGGTGTAATTATTCTTGCTAGCAATTTGTTTATTGTTTTTTATATTTGATTCACAACCTTACAAATTCACCCCAAAAAGAGTTATTCAAGTCATCTGGTCAAATTGAATTCTTTCATTCATTCATTTTCTTTTCGGTTTAGTCCCTTTATTAATCAGGGGTCGCCACAGCGGAATGAACGGCCAACTTATCCAGCATGTGTTTTACGCAGCGGATGCCCTTCCAGCTCATTTACACACATACACTTACCCAATTCACCTATAGCGCATGTCTTTGGACTGTGGGGGAAACCGGAGCACCCGGAGGAAACCCACGCCAACACAGGGAGAACATGCAAATTCCACACAGAAATGCCAACTGACCCAGCCGAGGCTCGAACCAGCGACCTTCTTGCTGTGAGGCGACAGCACTACCCACTGCGCTGGAACACACGAATGATAATGATCAGGGGCTGATGTAGTGATTTGGGGGCCCTAAGCGATTCCAGTAATGGGGCCCAGCAGTCCTAACATGCAATATTTTGTATTTTTATCTTTTTTATTTATTTATTTCTTGCCGTCTTATTCTCAGAACACTCAATCTTCTTTTTTTAGAAGTAAAAGTAATACATTCTGGATGTTATAATTCTGCAAAAATTTGATTTGTAAGACCCACAACATACAAAGTATGATAGAAAACTATATGTTATATATAATTTATAGGTATTTTTGGGGAGGGCCCCATATCTCGGGGGCCCTAAGCGGCCGATTACCTTGCTTATTGGTGAAGTCCACCTCTAATGATGATGATAACTGTGCACTAGACATATAAGCTGTTTTTATTGTTCTGCTAATGGGGTATATGCACAGCTAATGTTTTTCAGCCACAGATAAACATCCGGTGAAAGGTTTATGTGACTATTTTCAATGTCATAAGGTTCCTTTTACAGCGTGGATGTTGTAATGTAATTAACATACAATCAGTCAAATAGACTTAAGCATTCATTTAGTTGTTCAAGTGTAAAACGAGATGAAAGATGAATTTAAATGAAAGCGCCGTCAGGAGCAGAAACTCCACTGAAAATACTGGGGTAAAATAAATTTTCATATTTTAAAGACGTGGCACGGAACAATGAAATTTAATGCAGTGCTTGTCCCACTTTAAATCGTATCCCAGTCAGGCAGTGAAGATCATTTATTTTTAAAGAAACTAGATCTTAAACATGGCAACTTTGTAATGGCATTACAGTTCACTGGAAGCGCTTGAACTGGCTGACTGAAAATTAAAAGAATGTGTGCATAAATATACCCCAATACTGAAGCATTTATTATGATATATGGTATTATCATGATATTGACATAAGCTCCAAAAAACAAATAGTTTCCAGTGAAATTAAAATAGTTTTTCTGGATTTTAGTATGCTTGTTAAGCCTTATTCACACTAGCAGTGACTTTGTCGCTAATGGGTGTTCCCACTAGTGGTGTAACGAATGACAAATCTCACGGTTCGGATCACATTATGGTTTTGTAGTCACAGATCGGACCATTTTTCGGATCAGCCAAAAAGGGAGGAGACAAATGTAATTTGCTTTCCATTTATTGCAAAAACAGCACTGCATTTTCTGGTTTTAACAAACAGAACTTAGAACCTGTAATTTTATTAAAAATAAAATTAAGAAATAATCAGCTGAATAAAAATAAATTCTAAAATATTCAGTACTGTGAAAAATTCACTGTTACTACTACTGTTGCTGATAACGCTAAATGTAAAATCTAGTGAAATCTAACATTATTTGTACAACCTCTATTATTTTTAGTCTCATTTTCACTAAATGATTCAGTTATTAATTCATAAAACTTCATGTTTCATTGCTAGATGTGTCATTTTTGAAGAATTATTCAGTGGCATATTTTTGATGGCTGGTTGTCGCCACCTATTGGTTACATAATGGAATTGCTGCCTACAACTTTCATTTTTGAGCATCGTTAAATGCATATGATGGTGATTTTAATCTTTACCATAAACATCAGTGGTTTAATCTAAACTATAAACTGTTATCCCAGTACTTCTGTGTTATTTGACTGTTTGTAACTTCATAACTAACTCAAAAGACTAAAGACTCAATCTCTTTCTTGATTTTTGCATTTTCAGATTTGAATGCAGCGATTTGAAGGATTAATAAACATATGCAAATCACCATCATTTATAATTTATGTTGCGTGGTTGTTGAGATCCTGATCTTTCAATGATTAATCGTGCAGCTTACACTGAATGCACTGATGCAGGCTAAACAAGTAGTGACAGAAAACACCTTTAATAACCTAAGAAACCCACCACATCCCGAATAACCTACCACAACTTCTTCCGTCATCATTATATTTTACAGGAAAGCCTTAATGCTTTCATACATGTGATTTGAATGACGCGAGAGGCAATCTCTCTGTGATCGTTACAAATTTAGGATTAATCTACAATTTAAAAAAAATGTTTTAATCCGCGGGCTACGTGTGTTCTGAACCGTGGGTTGGGATCCATACGAATCATGGATCAACCGTGATCTGTTACACCCCTAGTTCCCACCCTAAGGTTGCCTAGGTAATGTTTATGATTCTATTATTATAACAGTTTTTTGCAGTTAAAATAAACATTGTGGAGGTAAAATATTAAATATAAATGGATTCCACACATAAAATGCTTAATTACAAAGATGAGCAAGAAAAAAGCGTGTTCTCTGTCAATGTGGCTATTTATTTGCTGCAAACGCTGGTCTGTGAAGGACAACAGCATGGACATACAACTCATGATATATGATACTGATAACTGATGCAACTCATGAGCTCTGCTAATGCTCGTTTTGACTGTTGCTCGCAAAATTCACTCTTCATTTGCATAAAGTTGAATGATTCTCTACTTTTTCACGTCGATAGACACATCCAGACATGTTGACAATGTGTCGCTGCGTGTCACTCGTAGTGTGAATGGGGCTTAAATTACATCACACAACGAACAAAACTGCAAAATGAAAATAAATATACAAAATAAAGAATCTGAATATTTTCAGTCACTATCGTGGGCATGTCGTATGCCAGATTAGCATGTGAAAATAAATGGCCTATTAAGTCATGCACGTGATGATCAACAATCTGAAATTCTTCAAATGTTTTCTAAAAGATTAAATAAAAAGTAATTATTGATGGAATTAAAAACTGCCCATGATAACAATATCATGCATGTTCATTATCACAATGTATTGTACTAGTAAATATCAGCATATGTCTACTGTGCAAAGGTCGTATTCTGGGAGATGTCAACTTGAATCTAGACGACAAGACGGCCATTAAAGCAAGAGGATTGTGGGAAGATTGGCATTTGCGGCAAATCATAGATCAGCCAACAAGAGCGAATCATCTATCAGGTATGTGTCTTGCATATAAATTATTGTTATGCTTTAGTTTTGTTTTTGCTGTTGCGCTATTAAAGGGATAGTTGATCTATTTGTTGAAATGCATATTGAAATTCTAAATAGATAAAACGTAGAAGATCCAGAAGATTTCATATGAAACCAATGGTTCAATCCAAATCTTGTGAAAATACTATGAAGGTGAAGTGATGTGTGACCAAGTACAGTAACCCATACTTGGAAATTGTACTTCGTATTTAACCCTTCCAAGTGAACACACCCGGAGCAGTGGGCAGCAATCACCCAAAGTATTATGGGTCTGAAATGACATAAAAGTGTGTAAACTGTAGTCGGGTTTCCATCCTAATGTGAAGTCGATCTTTGAAAGGGTCTCAAGAAAGAGAGAATAAAAACCTGAATGTTAATTAAGGGTGTTTTCACACCTTATTTAGTTCGGTTGAATCGCACTAGAGTTCGTCTTCCCTCTTGGTGCAGTTCGTTTGGGCAGGTGTGAATGTAGCAATCCCACTCGAGTGCGCACCAAAAAAGCGTACCGAGTCCTCCTTGAAGAGGTGGTCTCGGTACGCTTTCAAACAAACCCCGGAGCGGTTCGTTTGTGGTGAGAACATGATCCGAACTAAAACAGGCCCAACCACAAAAAGTACTGCGCCGTTTTGGACTAATCCAGCTGCCGTAGTCCGATGCGCTGTCCCATATTATGGGGTGTGGAAGAAAAATATTTGTTGACTGCGCTGTACCAACAACTTTAAAGAGAGAGACAGGGAAAAACATTACCTGATGGATCGTTGGTAATATTTCCGGAAGATGACCATTTCGCAGTTTAGCTAAATTAATTCACGCCTTCTCCTGAAGTGATTGCGATGAGCCTTCGCTGTTTTCAATGCATTAAAACATTGTTTTCCAGCCGCAGCAGCACTTCATTCTCGAAATGTATTGTTTGTCTAAAGTGATGTATTCAAACTATATAGTATACTATGACCAGGGATACAATCAGCCAGCGCAGTCGTCCCTCCATAGTAAAAAGCGGCATTTTGTGTCTGCCGGTTTGTTTACTTGCAGGAGTTCCATTGGCATTTTCCCGCACGTTATTTCTGACCAATCGAAAAGCAGTTTAGGAAATACGTTCAATAACATCTGGCCAATGAGTGATGTGGATTTTGTCACATGACTGCATTTTGGTTCTTTTCAACTGGTTCGGACCAAAGCAATCAGTGTGGTGTGAAAAGGACCCAAAACCAGCAGAAAATGCTACAGTGTATCAGTTGTTGCCCTTGGTCCGGACCAAATGAACCGAACCACAGATGTGAAAGCACCCTAAGTTACTTTCCATCAGCGTCTCGTCAAGTTGGTTTAATCTTCACTACTTCTACACTAATTTTGCATTCCCATCACTGTTTTCTGATGCCATAGATGTATATAGAGTGTCATAATTTGTAAAGAATGCAATTTATACTTCAATAATAAAACATACGTAATGTTGGGAAAAGTAAAAGTGCACAATTATTAATTTCAATTATTATCATAATTAGAATTATTATTCTAATTAAGTAACAACATATGAAATATTGTTGCAATGTTCCACTGTAACAAATGAATGTACTGTAAGGGCTCTTTCATACAGAATGCATCTTTGCTTCTAAAAACACAAGAGGCAATGGATCGGAATGGTTTGGAAAAAAAGCACAGCAAAAAGCATGAGCGTATCCGGACACAGCCACTAAACGCCTGTAAACAGAAACTAGCAACGGTTGCCCCGCCTCCGAGCTCTTCTGATTGGTTCACTTCTGTGGAACTGACAGTGATGAGCTGCCCTGCGTGTGAAAGTTGAAGATCTTTTAATATTAAACAGTGTCTAAAAAATGCGGCGCTCAAAAGACGCGAGCGAACATGTAACAGTCACACACGTCCTTCAAGTGCGTGTTTACATTGAAAAAAAGCAAGGCAAGGCAAGTTTATTAATATAGCACTTTTCATACACAATGGTAATTCAAAGTGCTTTACATAAACAAGACTAAAACATAAAATACAAAGAATAAAAAATATTAAATACAGATTAAAATGTGTTAAAACAGGTTTTAAAGGAGTGAAAAAGAAAAGAAACAATAGAAAAGTAGCACATTGGAGAGGAAAAATTCATTCTGTGTGAACGGCCCCTAAAACATTAAAAAGACTCATCTGCTAATCACAGCTACTATCTGTTATTTTCAGGCCTGTCACTGGGGTCTTCTCGAACTGCCAATCATAACACATCGGAGATTTTGACACCGAGCACCCTGAGCTCTCCGGTCATCAGCGGTCAGACCCGTCAGGGCTGCATTCCCACTGCAAACCTCCTCTCAGGACTGACCGGAGGCCCGGGGATGGAGGCTCTGAAAAACAGCGGAGCACTGCTGGGGCCTCCAATGAAGAGCATAGGACGAGGACGCAAAAAGATCAAGGCTGAAAACACATCTGGACCGCTTTTAGTTGTTCCCTATCCAATCCTGGCCTCTGGAGCTGAACAGTCAGCTGTTAGCATCACTGCCAAAGAGGGCAAAACCTACAGGTGTGAGTTCAGGAAATTACAACATGATGATGGTTTTCTCCTGCACTTTAGCTGCCATATTGCAATATATGTTTCGCATGCATTTCATTTGGGTACAAATATGATGTCAAAACGGGTGACACGGTGGCTCAGTGGTTAGCGCTGTTGCCTCACAGCAAGAAGGTCGCTGGTTCGAGTCCCGGCTGGGTCAGTTGGCATTTCTGTGTGGAGTTTGCATGTTCTCCCCATGTTGGTGTGGGTTTCCTCCGGGTGCTCCGGTTTCCCCCACAGTCCAAACACATGCGCTATAGGTTAATTGGATGAACTAAATTGGCCGTAATGTATGAGTGTGTGTGTGTGTGTGTGTGTGTGTGTGTGTGTGTGTGTGTGTGTG
>CAIGQV010000990.1:4053754-4067706 GCA_903798115.1 Danio jaintianensis
GTGTGTGTGTGTGTGTGTGTGTGTGTGTGTGTGTGTGTGTGTGTGTGAATGAGTGTGTATGGATGTTTCCCAGTACTGGGTTGCAGCTGGAAGGGCATCCGCTGTGTAAAACATATGCTGGATAAGTTGGCGGTTCATTCCGCTGTGGCGACCCCTAATGAATAAAGAGACTAAGCCGAAGGAAAATGAATGATGTCAAAACATCTTAAACAGTAAAGCATGCAATGCAAAGCCATGGAATGCATGAACTGATAAATTAGTTGCTTATACTTAATGCAATGTTGCATCCTGAAATATTAATACAGTCCAGAAGAACTTCATCTCTCATCTGTCTGAGAGTCACCAGCTTTTTTAATTTGAGAATACCTGCCATAATATACACTTGAACACAAAGTTCTTTAATACAACCAGCCTGGTTTAACTTATGTTTTTAACTTGGTTTCAATTATGACAGATATAATATTGTATACTGAAAATAATTTCTTAAATTAGAAGTAGTAATAATAAATAATAATAATGTAGTGCGTCACGGTGGCGCAGTGGGTAGCACGATCACCTCACAGCAAGAAGGTCGCTGGTTCGAGCCGCAGCTGGGTCAGTTGGCATTTCTGTGTGGAGTTTGCATGTTCTCCCTGTGTTGGCGTGGGTTTCCTCCGGGTGCTCCGGTTTCCCCCACAAGTCCAAAGACATGCGGTACAGGTGAATTGGGTAAGCTAAATTGTCCGTAGTGTATGTGTGTGAATGAGTGTGTATGGATGTTTCCCATTGATGGGTTGCAGCTGGAAGGGCATCCGCTGCGTAAAACATATGCTGGATAAGTTGGCGGTTCATTCCACTGTGGCGACCCCAGATTAATAAAGGGACTAAGCCGAAAAGAAAATTAATGAATGAATAATGCAGTAATAATACTAATCATCATAATTTTAAGGAATATTTTTAAGAAATAAGCAAGATATTTCAATTTATATTTAAATGTTTACTGTTCTTAACTAAGTAATTGCTATATTTAAATTAATTTGAATGATTTAAATTAATTGCTATATTTAAATTAATTTGAATGATTTAAATTAATTGCTATATTTTCTTGCAAAACACAGAATTTCTAACAAACCAACAACCAAAAAAAGATGTTTATAGAAAGCATTTCCTTCGCCATTAAATCACAATATTGTGATTTAATGACAATATTATATAATAATCGTAATAATAGATATATAATAATGACAGTATTTTGCCCGTATCACCTAGTCCTAGTTGTAATTTTTTTTTTATTTAGCTTTTGTAAACATTACATAGTCATACCAATAATACTATTATATAGTTTTTAAAAAGTTCTAATTTTGCATTTCCTCCTGCAGATGTAAAGTGTGTCCGCTGACGTTCTTCTCCAAGTCAGACATGCAGATTCACTCCAAGTCCCACACAGAAGCAAAGCCACACAAGTGCCCTCACTGCACCAAGACATTCGCCAATGCCTCGTACCTGGCGCAACACCTGCGCATCCACCTAGGCGTCAAGCCGTATCACTGCTCCTACTGTGAGAAATCCTTCCGCCAGCTCTCACACCTACAGCAGCACACCAGGTACTACTTTATAGATCCCATGAAATGCATTGATATGTGCATTTTATTTTCGATCTTTGACGTAATCTCAAGCGAAACATGAAGACAGGGCCGGACATAGAGTAGCTCCTCCCCTTTATAAAAACGGCCAATAGCATTGTGTTTTATAACAGCTCTGCCAGTGAGAGTGGTTGAGCTCAACGCATCAAATGAAAAACACATATGAAGCGTCTTAAAGGGGATGGGGCATGTCAGATAGTAGAGAGCATTTGATTGGTCAGAAGACTTGATGGGAAATTGAAGTATGAGGCGATGTTTAAATAATTGTGGATTTATTTAGTTGGAAGTGACAAACTGTAAGTTTTGGATGTTTATATCTTCTAAATGCTAATTCTGTCACTGTTTTGGAGCACACTCGATTATAGATATCCTTAAGACTAACATACTGATACTAACATCTAAATAAAACGTTTTAATTTCACAGGAACTATAAGACTAAGTTTATGGGTTCATGTCAGATCAATTGTATTTATGGGTTGAATGAAAGCCAGCACAGAGTTGTTATTATGAGTGGGAAACTTTATTTTTTTAAGCCTGAGGGTGCACTCACACTAGGCTATCCGAACTGTGCCCGTAAGTTTGTTTGACAAGTGTGAGTGCTCCGAATCGGATCCAGTGCAAAGCGCACCTGAGTGCGAAACTGAAGACGCGACGTCACTATTAAGGGACTGTTTCATATGAATTTATTAATCATTCTTACTTTTCAATGAACGCAAACTGTGAGTTTATTAAAGATGCAAACCCCTCACTGCACGTTCAGCAAACCTCCTAATACGTGCTGCACGATGACTTTCATGAACATTTATGAGCGTCAAAAGTGGCGGATCTGTTCAGCAAAAGATTTGACTGCATGTCACTGCGTCCCAAACGACTAAAAATAATACATAATGATATAACTAAAGCAATGTCCACTGTGCTGAGCGAGAGCGCTTCTCATCTGTTAAACTGAAAAGTCGCATCATCGATGACGTAAGCGTGCTCCGGCTCGGAAGGTAAATGCAATGTGAGTGCAGGCCGCCGGGGGAGTGGAGCAGGGGGCACAAGCACGCTTCGGTACAATTCAAGGCATCTGTACCTAGTGAGTACACCCTGAGTTTCCGAGTTGATAGGATATCAATGAGAAACATGGGGGAATCGAGGGATGCAATGTCAGTCTTTTTTTATGTGGCAGGATTGTAATATAACAATGAATACGATTAGCTTAAAGTTGCTTCAGAAATTATTTTAAAAAGTATTAAAAATGCAAAACACATGCTGCACATGATGCAAATTATTTTTTGTTTGTTTTCTGTAAGAAAGTTGTGCAAAAATTTTGGTCTGTCTGGAGTTTTCAAACTCAAACATTTCTGAAGTGTTTTCAAAATCAGTTTTTGAGGGTAAAAACCTCTGAAGTAGTGTGTACGCCAGGTGAAACGGTAACAAAATGTGTGCATTTTAAAATGAAATGCTTAAGTGTAAATATAGCCTATGTGCTTGTGTTTCATTCTAAGGGCTCATTTATTTTCTATAAGCATATTTTCTATAAGTTCTGCAAAAAATCAGCCTTTTGGTCTGTCTGGAGTGTTCAAACGAAAACATTTCAGTGTTTCCAAAATCGCAGTTTTTGAGGGTCTAAACCTCTAAAGTACTGTGGATCCCAGATAAAACTGTAACAAAAGTGGTCCATTTTAAAGTGAAAATGCTTAGGTGTAAATGTTATGTGCTTGTGTTTCATTCTAAGTCAACAAACTATAAAATTTCGGTTGTTAATATTGTTGGTCACATTGTGCTCATGTGTTCAGGATCCACACAGGTGATCGGCCGTATAAATGTCTCCAACCAGGCTGTGAAAAGGCTTTCACACAGCTTTCCAATCTGCAAGTAAGACCCAAATATGGCTTCTTCTCTAGATGCTCATATTTTACAAGCAAGTATAGTCACATGTGACAGAGCATCTTAACTAAACCATTGTAACTCATTCATTGTAACGTATGAGTTACAATGATATAGTTATAGATGATAATGATATAGTTTTTTATTATTTATAGGATTTAAAAATATATATTGTTTATTTTAGTTTTCATTTTAATATTATTATTATTATTATTATTATAATGAATTGTTTTCTTTGTAATAATTATATTTAATTGTTTAATGGGTGAAGTTATACTAAATGAGAAATGTTGCCTTGGAAACGAGCTGAAAAAGTGTACTTATATCTTATATAAAAGTTTTTTCTTTTTTATCTTTAGTTTCATTTTAACTTTGTTTTTTTCAGTTTCCTTTTCATTTTGCTTTAGTTTTTGTAATTTTAGTTATATTTAAATATGTTCTAGGTCTATATAATTTATTCAAAATTATTTCAGTTTTACTTGTGGTTATTTTTGTATATTGTATACGTTAAATGGAGTTAAATTTAAAAAAAACATTTATAGATATTATGACCGATTTCTTTTATCCATATGTTAGTTTATTTAAAGTAATTAAGTGTTCATGGATTTAGTTTTTACTGTCCCATTTATTTAACTATCCCATCTACACATTTGAACATTTCTAACATAACCATGCTTTTCATGCTCAATTGTACTACTTATACTTGTACTTAGAATTTACCAGGGGTATAAATAATTTGACTTAAAGTTTCTTTTATTCAACAAGCAAGTTTTTTATTTGGACTGGAAAGGACACAGGCTTCTCCCAAAAGATAATAACACTAAAAAAAAAGATTTCTCAGCTTTTATTTACACTCGAACAAAAACTTGAAGTCAGAATTTGCCTGGGGTATGAATGATTTCAGGCTTGATTATATCAGTTACATATATTGTGGGTTAGTGTATAACAAGAGCTTTTTGTGTTTTCATATTCACCAGTCTCATCAGAGATCACATAATAAAGACAAGCCTTATAAATGCTCCAACTGTTATCGTGCATATTCCGACTCTGCATCTCTACAAATCCACCTGTCGGCTCACGCCATCAAAAACGCCAAGGCTTATTGCTGCAGCATGTGTGGACGAGCCTACACCTCAGTGAGTACACACTCCATCTCTATTATCCTCACTGGAAAATGGCTTATACAGTGGTTTTCAAACTTGCAGACCATAAACTGTGTGCGGGTGAGTTCATGTGTCCTGCAGTGACATGCTAAATCTGCTTGCTTCAACCATCAGTTTCTGGGTCCAAAAAGCTCTATCAGATGAAAAATGATATACTAAGAAAAGTGCATGCGTGTGAATGGTAGATTTGCTTTTTTTTATTTTTAATGTAGCACTGCACAAAAATCTAAATATTGTCATTTCTGTTCAAAGACGCATCCCAGACTGTAATAATAATAATAAAGAATCTGCCTTCATTAAATGGAAGGTAATAGATTTCATTGATTGATTCATTCATTTTCTTTTCGGCTTAGTCCCTTTATTAATCTGGGGTCGCCACAGCGGAATGAACCGCCAACTTATCTAGCATATGTTTTACACAGCGGATGCCCTTCCAGCTGCAACCCATCACTGGGAAACATCCATACACACTTATTCACACACATACACTACGGACAATTTAGCTTACCCAGTTCACCAGCGCATGTCTTTGGACTTGTGGGGGAAACCGGAGCACCCAGAGGAAACCCACGCCAACACGGGGAGAACATGCAAACTCCACACAGAAATGCCAACTGACCCAGCCGAGGCTCGAACCAGCGACCTTCTTGCTGTGAGGCGATTGTGCTACCCACTGCGCCACCGTGACGCCCGATTTCATTGATTATTTATTTGAAAAAACTGCTGCATTATGTAAACAAACGGATTACTTTTATGATCAATTTTGTCCTCTATGGACACTTGTGTAACTTTTTTCTTGAATTGTCACCATAGATATTTACATTAGATGTCGCCTACGCTGTTGTTGTCTATTGGAAGGAACGCGTCAATAAATCTGCCATTTTAGTACAGGGTAGCGCTCCTTTGAATTACAAAAATTATAATTTTACATCACTTTTCTATATCGATGGATACGTGACCGCACAGGCATTGCCGACAAAGAGCGTGTGCTTGTGTGCATGGAAATGTATTATCCTCTCTCCCTGTTAAATTTGATCTAATCCGTGTCCTGAAACACAGCCCCTCTCCTGCTTTCACTTCTAATACTAACGGAGCGATTCGTTTGTGAATGAATCTCCATTATGAACGACTCGTGTGAACCATCAATATCCCTGCGTCTGAATGTGCATATCCACCTTTCTGATCTAAAAAGTATATAACATTTGTAATATTCAATGATTTAGGGTGGACAGTATGCACATTGCGGCGCAGGCACTGTTGTGTTATCAGGCACCCTTATAAGTTACTTCAAAAACTAGCCGTTACTTCACTTAGCCGACAATAATACAAGTTTCTGGCACTGCAGCATCTTGTTGTCATATTTCATTTACATTGTTTGCTGATTTTATTCAACAAGACAAGCATAAGCCTAGTATTTAGTTCAAGTTGGTGATACTTTGCCTTATGGTCAGTGCAGTAAGAGACTGCATTATCATTAATAATATTACTTGTTGAGCACAAAAGTTCGAACATACAAAAACGTAAAAAACGAAATCTTACCTATGAAATGTTCTGCCTTTATGCTTTATTTGCTCATTACTGCACCCGTACACAGTGCAAAAGTCCAGCATCTTCAGATTGGCTTTAGTCTTGACTAGTGCGGTTGAATGACTTTTGTCCTGGGAGCACTGTACAAATGTGGCGGCGGTATTGACGCATGCTCAGGGTCTGTATGCGATATCTAGTGTATACATCTATGAATTGTCACACTAAGATTAAAAAAAACATTTAAAAGCATTGTGGTGAAATATGTAATAGTTTACATGTATATGTAAAATATTGATGTTGATAATACTGTATTAGTGTTTAAAATGTTACACTGCAAAAATGCTTTTCTTAGAGTTTTTGTCTTGTTTCTAGTCCAAATATCTAATATCCAATATTTAGCCTCAAAAAAAGGTTAGTAAGCTGACAGTGGGATAAGTAAAATATTCTTATTTCACAACGAAGATTAATGGCAGATTAGTTTGCTTGTTTTAAGAGAAAAATCATTAAATTTGACTTTCTGTAAACAAGACCATATTTTTTGCTTGTCTAGAAAATGTTTCGTGATTTAAGAATTTTTAGATATTTGGACTAGAAACAAGACAAAAACGTTTTTGCAACGTACCTATTTATTTAGATATTTATATTTAACTTATTTTAAATTTCCAGTGTAGAAATCACAGAGAAGTGCATTTCTTTTATAAATATTTAAGCCATTTTTCAAATGCATTCAGAATTAAAAATGAATTACAGTACAAAAAAATTAGCTTTGAGTACTTTTTTTGTTATTTTACAGATTTACAGAATACAGCATTTTAGCTATATTAAATTATAATCATATTTATATTTACTAACTTTCCCTGAATAGTACCACAGTTTGAGAACCACTGAAATGTGCAATTTCTCATGTGCCCTTGGACTTACTTAAATGCATTATTTTATGATTTAGTAGTGATAATATTTATGCAGTTTATAGCCTTTAAGTGTTACGCAATATATTTTTTCCTCTCCTCGATTGACTAATATCTTTAACTGCTCATTCACTGTCCTTTTCCAGGAGACGTACCTAATGAAACACATGTCTAAGCACACAGTGGTGGAGCATCTGGTCAGTCAACAGTCGCCACCGAGAGCCGAATCTCCCAGCATTCCTGTCCGCATTTCCCTCATCTGAGCGCTCATTCTTTCCCCCATTCCTGCATAAGCAAGCAATCGCCTGTTCGGTGGTTTGACTTTATTTTTAAGTGTGTTTGTTAGTTTGTTTTACTTTTTGAGAACATTCCAAAAGGTATTAGACTGTGTGGATAGAGGCTCAAACTCAGCAGTGATTTAGTGTTTCTATCACACACATTCGTCTTTTCCAGCTCAATGTTGAGTTGAGAGGGAAAAATCGGGAAATCCAAAGATGGTTTCACAGCACTTTCAGGCCACACAGTTTTGGCTTTAAACGTTTCCGGTCTGTTATGACAATAAAAGGCATTGCTCTTGGCAGCTAAACGTTCGGGACTGTAGGTATTATGCATTATAAAATCAGAAAGACATACGTTGTATGTTTTAAGCTTGGACCAAGTCCAGTACCTCCTCTCATATTTTTCTATGCTGTCTTGGGGAGAAGAAAAAATCCCCTTCTTCTGGGCAACTCAAAGTTGGTTTAGAGACTTGTGTTTTGATAATGTCAATCATAAAATGTTTTCATTCACATTAATACGTTTCCTAGCTTACAGGGAAATTGTACTGAAATAGCTTTAGCGTTGAAGTTAACTTTTCAAGAGGACTGTTATAAATCTGACTTAATGGACAAATCAGCACATTTAGATGTTTTGCAAGATTAACCCTTTAGAGATCATACTAGGGCTGCACGATTCTGGCTAAAATGAGAATCCCGATTTTCTTTTTGGCTTAAAATGAAGATCACGATTTTCTTACGATTCTGTAGATGTAAAATAAAGGTTAATATGAGTAAGCTAATATTATTGTTATTCTCAAACAATAATATTAGGCCTATGTGAAAGTCTACTGTTAGTTAAACTGCTCAATTTTGTATAGACTTTGAATGGTGGACTTGAACAGACTTAAAATTTGTCCTGGTCGTTAATGCACAGTAAAGTGATGACATCAGAATACAACTGTTCATAATTCTAAAGTTGAATGATTGTGTTTGAGACATATGCTTGCAATCTGTCATTGACAACATTATTAAACCCTTTTTTTCACTGGTAAAATCAGACAGTATCAGATTCCCTCTTGCATTATATTCAACATTATATAGGTTGGAGTAGTTATACTTACACTGTTAAACATTAATTTTCTTGCACAACATTTTGTGTTCGCTATGAAAGAAAAAACATATCAAATGCTTGTCGTAATCTTAACTCTAATATGCGATGTGGTCATTTAAATGAGGTGCGCGCTTTTGGTTTCACTTTCACTGCCGAGTGCGGCTCATGTCATGGCTGCCGTCACTTTGAGGAAAAAAAAAAAAAACGTACATGCAAATACTTCCAGCGCGACTCCCAAACGATCACTCTGTTTTTGTTTTTCACAGCATGTGCAGGTTCTGTTCACTAAAGTAGACTTGCTTCGCAGGCACGCGCACATCCTCTCTGTAGAAATTACATTTTTGGGTGAATTATACCTTATAAATACAGTGTTTGACACTTTTAACACCATTTGGAGGTGTCCACATTGCTGAGCAACATATGTAAAGTGAGGGCGACTGCCTTTATTCTTCTCCCGAACTTGAAAATATAATTGGCTGAATCGTAGAGATGCTGAATTAAGATAGTGTGGGGGGTCGAATGGAGATTGTGATTTTTTTTTTTCGATTAATCGTGCAGCCCTAGATCATACAGATCAGATTTTTCTGGTCTAGTGCCAAAAGTGAAATATGAAAAAGGCAAAAGATTGAGATTGTCTAAATGGAAACACTTTGTTTATAATATACACTTTATACAAAAAGTGTAAATGTGCAATGACTCAAACACCTTGTGTTATGTTACAGATGTCAGCACGGGTTTGACTTAAAATGATCAAGAAATGTTCGGTTTTATATTTTGCATAAAGATCTTTTTTTTTGGAAACACAGATGTGTTATTTCCATGCTGCCCATTAGTACCTAAATTAAAGATTACATACATCATTGTAGTATTTGATGTATTCAAATTATTTTATGCATCTAATATGAAATATTTATTTGACAAATTAATTTCAGCCAGTTTTTATTACTGCATTACAGTAATTAAATCGTTGTTTCAGGAGATGTTTGGGAAAATGTTTGAAATGGTCATGAAACCAAATCTAAAATGAACTTTCATTATCTTTTTAAAAATATTGTTTGAAATATGCTTTCGGACACTTTCTTCTGAAAATTCAGCCTTCAAAAATGTGCACAAAATTTGGCAAAACAAAAAAGAAAAAACAGTTGGATAACAATGTGGAGTTGCCCATGAGATTTGTGTAGCTGTATTGATGTCTAGAATACCTCCTTGGCTTATTATACATGTTTATACGCATTATCATGTTTAAATATTAACGACTAACATGTTAATTTGACACATTTTAAGCCTTAACCATTTTATCACTAGTTGTTTACCATCACATTTATATATTTTATACCATATTGGTGTTTACTTGTGTACTCAGTACTTTTACGTAATTTTATTTCCTAGCATGGACATGCTGTAAATAAACTATACAGTACTTAAGTGTTAACCAGTTTATATAAAATGACTACATGTCTAGTTATTATAAAATATACCTTTTTAATTGTCTTGAATTGTGGTACTCTATAAGATTTGCCTTGGCTGCTACATGCAAAGTCAAGACATGGAGAGGGAAAAGACTTTGTAAAAGTGAGCAAATAAATAAATGAGAAACTTCTGTATTGGTGTATGTGCTCAATGTGTGTTTATGCATTCTAGGTTACCACAACATTATACATATCTGATGGGTTTTTGCAGGTTTCAGCAAGTGAAATTATGTGAAACCATTATGAAAGAAATTTTTGACTGATAGAGGGCTAAACGCTAAGGAGTTTTTCGAATGGCCCAGTTAGAAAAAACTATAATAAACTAAATGTATGCAGTCTGTCCAGGTCAGCTTCCTCAGCAGTAAATACATGCAGAACTTTTAACCAAATGTTATTGCTTTATTGCTATTGTTTTAAAGGAAAATAATTAAACCATTATGGTAAATGGAGTTAAAAATTACATTCTTAAATGTTAAAAGTTTATTGAGATGGATTGTTGGTGATTGTTTGGATGTTAATGGCCAGATTGGGTAACTATACATGAACAAAGGAATATTAAGACCTATATACAATATTTCAATGTTAAAGTTTTATTGAGATGGATTGTTGGTGATTGTATGGGTTTTGGCCAGATTTGGTAGCTATACATGAACAAAGGAAAATTGAGACCTGTTTACAAAAGATTTAAGATCTACAACACAACATTTCAGTAAATGTAAGACTTTTTAATGACCATTATGAATGATTTTTTTGATACAGGGCTAAACGCTAAGGAGTTTTTCGAACGGCCCAGTTGGAAAAGATTTTTATTTGCCCCATCAAACTTTTTTTTATATAATTTAATGAATTTAATAATACAATAATAATTTTATATATATATATATATATATATATATATTTTAGTTAATTCTGAGCAAAATATTTTAAATATTGTGTCAAAACAAGCGAGCTCTAGTTGTATACATACACTTTTTTTCAACATAAGCTTTCTTAAAAAATATATATATTGCTTTATTGTTATTGTTTTAAAGGAAAATAATTAAACCATTATGGTAAATGGAGTTAAAAATTACATTCTTAAATGTTAAAAGTTTTATTGAGATGGATTGTTGGTGATTGGTTGGGTGTTAATGGCCAGATTGGGTAGCTATACATGAACAAAGGAATATTAAGACCTGTTTACAAAAGATTTAAAACCTACAACACAACATTTCAGTAAATGTAAGACTTTTTAAGACCATTATGAATTACATTTTTGACTGATACAGGGCTAAACGCTAAGGTCAGTTGGAAAATATTTTTATTTGCCCTATCAAACTTCTTTTTTTATATAATTTAATAAATGTAATAATACAATAATAATAATTTAATAATTAAAAAATAATAATTTTAGTTAATTCTGAGCAAAATATTTTAAATATTGTGTCAAAACAAGCGAGCTCTAGTTGTATACATACACTTTTTTTCAACATAAGCTTTCTTTGATAAATGTTTTAAAGGTTTTAAAAACTACAATAAACTAAATGTGCTCATCAGTCTGTCCAGGTCAGCTTCCTCAGCAGTAAATACATGGAAAACTTTTAAACAAATGTTATTGCTTTATTGCTATTGTTTTAAAGGAAAATAATTAAACCATTATGGGAAATAGAGTTAAAAAGTTTTATTGAGATGGATTGTTGGTGATTGTATGGGTTTTGGCCAGATTGGGTAGCTATACATGAACAAAGGAAAATTGAGACCTGTTTACAAAAGATTTAAGATCTACAACACAACATTTCAGTAAATTTAAGATTTTTTAAAATTTTGTTTTTGAGATTTAAGACATTTTAAGACCCCGCGGACACCTTGTTATTAAAGTAGTTAACCGCCACAAAAATGGGAAATGAAAATGAACTTACCCTCAGTAGGTTTATGCTTGTTTGTTTGTTTGTTTGTTTGTTTTTTGCAGAAATTTGGCATTTCATTGCTTGTTAACCAATGGAGTTGTGCTGTGAATGGATCCCGTCAAAATTAAACTCCAAACAGCCGATAAAACAGTTTGTTGAAGGTTGAAATATCGTATCGTGTAGCTTCTAAACGTTATCATCCTTTTTTTTAAACTAGTCGGAGCGCGAACTGCCAATGTCACGTCAGCAAACGGCTACGGTTACGTCAGAATAACTAGAAATATAAATTTATATGTATTTATTTTTTGTTTTATTCAGTGGTTTAACGATCAATATAATACATTTGTATACATTTTAATTATATTTGTATAATAAAAAGGAAACGTTTTTTTGGAGTCGACTCCGATTCTCAACTCCTAATTTTGGAGTCGGTGGAATCGACTCCAATTACATTCACTCAAAACATAGATATACTCAAAATAGCGCAAGGACATTGTGCAGTTCTTCTCTGGCCAGACAAAACAAGCAGTTTCGGCTGCAGTCAAAAATAAAAAAGTTATTAGCCTACTTTTTTACAGCACGTTTTAATAGTCTAATTTAGATCATTTAGAAAATTGCATTGCAATCTTGCGCTCAAAAAAATTATGCACGCCCTTCTTAGATGTGACACAAGTAAATACTGTTCCCTTTATTTAAATATATCTATTTTAAAAATATTCATTTACATTTAATTGATGTAACATAAAATGTATTAGTCGTTTAACCTTTTAATGCATGTTATAATTAAGTTAAATGTTGATCAAGCTAGCATTGATTAAGCTAGCATAGCATTTATTGGAACTGTTTTCATCATTGTGCGTAACTTGCTGGTGCCTCTACTCCCTTAATGTGTTTGTGGCTTTGGGGGACATGGGATACATTTACTTCACACCAGATGCAAGACCTGTTGAAGTGTTTCTAACAGTTTTTTCCAATAAAAGAAACTCAATCTGTTTGGCTGGTGTGTGTGTGTGTAGTAATGGGGGATCAAACGGAAAATAAATATTTTGAATTAATTTATATTGAGTTGAACAAATGTAAATCAAATATAGTAATTTAATGGATTTCTATTTGCTTAGCTATATTTGATCAAATTGAGGTGGACTAACTCAATTACATTTCGTTACGTGAATGATCTTTCTTTAGGTTAGGGCTACGTATATTTATTGGATAGAAATCCTGCACACAATTAAATTGAGTTACCCCAATGAGTTATTTTTTTGAGTGTGTAGACAGAAAGTCCAAACATCAATTTATTATTGAAATATTAAACGAAAAGAAGTGTAGCAGTTAATCAACAAGAAAAAAACACGCCAATTGAGCCAACAAACAACGTTTTTAAAAATCATAAAAAAGCCTAAATATCTAATTAATATAGGCCTATATCTTTGATACTTGGGTAACATTAGGGCTAGGCTACTGAGTGAATGAATTAATCACGCAAGGCACGGCCCACAATTGCGTTTGTTCATTTCTGTATTTTATACAGATGCTAGATCGTTAACCGATGAATAACCAAAATAGCCTGATTTTTCAATATGATTTATTGACCAATAAAATATTAAACCCCATACATGAAATGTTTAACTTAAATTATTCATACATTAACAAACTCAATGTAAAAAATAGAAGCAATTAACGTGACTAGTGTTTTCTCTCTTAAAGGTGATTTTTTTTTAAATGTAGGCTACTTTTAAATAGTCTATTACTTTACTTTTAAATTAAATATCACTGTTTGTTTTGTTTTGTGTATGCTTTCATCTGTTATTTCGTGATGTCTGGGAGATGGGGGAAAATATAGTAGCCTATTCATTCATTCATTCATTTTCTTTTCGGCTTAGTCCCATTATTAATCTGGGGTCGCCACAGCGGAATGAACCGCCAACTTATCCAGCATATGTTTTACGCAGCGGATGCCCTTCCAGCTGCAACCCATCACTGGGAAACACCCATAGACTCCCATTCACACACATACACTACGGACAATTTAGCTTACCCAATTCACCTATACTGCATGTGTTTGGACTGTGGGGGAAACCCACGCGAACACAGGGAGAACATGCAAACTCCACACAGAAATGCCAACTGACCCAGCCGA
>CAIGQV010000990.1:4067716-4077849 GCA_903798115.1 Danio jaintianensis
CTGACCCAGCCGAGGCTCGAACCAGCGACCTTCTTGCTGTGAGGCGATCGTGCTACCCACTGCGCCACCGTGACGCCCCAGTATCATAATATAATATAATATTTAATTCAAGTAATTATCTATAATATGCTTCCAAACACTATAATATTTTTTCATGTATAGCTTATAGAGTATCTTTATGGAAGCCCGTTCCCGCCACTGAATAAAAATTAATTTATTTATTTATTTATTTAAAAAAACTATAAAGTAGCAATTCCTAAACTATAATAAGTAGCAATTATAAAGTCAGAATTGCGAGTTATAAAGGAGTTTCCTGTTATGGCGACTGAAATGGAGTGTTAAAGACTCTTTAGGTTCTCTTTAGGATCCTGGTATGGATTCGCAGCCCAGTTTCCCCAAAAAAGGCCAGGAGGACACAGTATTTGGTCGACGCTTTTACTGAACTGAAATACTGAACTTAAAGCCTGTGCGATGGCATCACTGTGAGGTTTTATGTAAACACAACCTTTTTAGTTTTGATAGTTTTATTAAATTTAATTATCTTAAATTGGTTTTTAAATGTTTAAACAATCATGCTCCAATGGTGTTCTCAGATCTCATTAGTAGGCATCAAGCTTCTCACAGAGTCACACGAGCAACTGCTAATGGTGACTGTCTAGTGCCAAAGTGTAAGACCTCTTTTGGTCAATCTGTTTTCTCTGTCAAGGGAGCCAAACTGTGGAATGAGTTACCTGTTAGTCTAAAATTAGAAGGTAATATAAATACTTTTAGTAGAGTTCTTAAAAAGGCTTCACGGTGGCGCAGTGGGTAGCACGTTCGCCTCACAGCAAGAAGGTCGCTGGTTCGAGCCTCGGCTGGGTCAGTTGGCGTTTCTGTGTGGAGTTTGCATGTTCTCCCCGTGTTGGCGTGGGTTTCCTCCGGGTGCTCCGGTTTCCCCCACAAGTCCAAAGACATGCAGTATAGGTGAATTGGGTAAGCTAAATTGTCCGTAGTGTATGAGTGTAAATGAGTCTGTATGGAAGTTTCCCAGTGATGGGTTGCAGCTGGAAGGGCATCCGCTGCGTAAAACATATGCTGGATAAGTTGGCGGTTCATTCCGCTGTGGCGACCCCAGATTAATAAAGGGACTAAGCCGAAAAGAAAATGAATGAATGAGTTCTTAAAAAGTGGTTAAAAACAAATCAGCAGTGTTTGCACAAATAGTCCACTAGCAGGTTGTTTGATCATGCCGCCTTTGCTTTTCCCATTAGTATTTTACGTAAAGAGTTATAATGTTGTGTATATGTATTTATTACATTTTATTCTGTTAAGCCTCCTGTGGACAGGTGTTGAGAATTAGCAAGTTTGCTAAAACACTCAAACAAATGCATTTGGTTGTCCAGTGTAATTGTGATGTCCATGTCAAATAAACTTTACAAATATGAACTAATACAGCCCTTTTAGTTTTAGCCCTTTATAATGTCTATGTACGATACATACGTCTGCAGCTCCCAAGTACACCACATGAGAGCACCCTTGCAATGTGAAACAAATAACAGCTGCAACAAAATGTAAATCCTATCATCCTTACACATATAATAGATAAATAATATAGAAATCTTAATTTTAGGCTTTTGGGGGAATCACACAACCTACAGCTAACAATTCAGGCGCTCTGTTTAATGCTTTATAATTGCTATGTAGACCAAATGGTGCAAATGGCATAATTAAAAAAGAAGTAATCCATAAGAATTAATAGACAGCCTAGCTCAACTAGCCTATATATATTTCCTTTTGAAAGCGTGATAAACAATAAAAAGTCGGATATAGGCGTTATGTTGTTATTATGGGCTAATGCGCATGCGTCTTTAACACTCCATTTATGATCAGTGACTTTATAACTCGGAATTGCAACTTTATAACTGACTTTATATATTTGAATTCTGACTTTATATATTTTTTTATTTTATTAAATATTTTTTTTTATTATTCAGTGGCGGGGACGGGCTATATGTATCTACCGCCTCGATGACGGGCAAATATATTTGAGTTCAGTAGAAAACTCGGCCCTTTTCATGATATAAGGATCATGCCCAACATATGTGGTTATTTTCTATTTATATCTCCTTTGAAATATGGTATAAATCACAAAAATACGGACTTTCCTCTATGTCTCCCATTCAGTTGTTTACTTCCTGTCCTCCAGCTGAATTTCGCGGGTCACCAGAACCACGTGAGTGTGTTCTGGCGTAGTGACGTCAGCGCGCGGGGGGGGGGGGGGGGGAAAAAAAACACACATCAGCCTTAATTCAGTTTGTAGTTTGCTGTGCTCTATGCTAAAGACAACACACAAACAAACGCACCAAACACTCGACGGGATTCTCACCATTTACCTCCAAAGTCGCGTTTGGACTGAATCTGGATACTTCCGAACCCCCAAAATCATACCAGGAGTTTGAAACCCATCCGTAAAACAGCTTACAACAGGTATGTTTGTGTGTGTTATTGATTACCTTAGCGGCGATGCTAACCAGCAGCCCAGTTTGAATGGAGAAAAGTTTACCCCGTAAAAACAAAAGCTTTGTATTTGAATTGAATTGTGCTTAATGTTTAGCGTAAAAGAGAAACTGTTGCACTACAGTTTGTTTAGACCGTTCCTTCGGACCCTGTGTCCATTATAATGTACATCACATGTCAGCCCATGTTTTTTGTGGTTCCTAAACATTTCATCTCATTTAAAGCCTGCAGTCCATGAGAGTGGACGATTGTCATCCAATCCAATGGCAGTAAGGCTCGGCATGTTGTAATTTGAAAAAAAATCCACTACACTGAAAAGCAGCATGGCATCACTTCACTCCAGACACAGACGTAAGTCACATCTACAATGTTTTTATTCAGAGTTATTAATATGTTTGCCAATATTTCATAGATTGTATGTAAAAAAGAGGGATTGCACTTACTAATAAAAGTTTCAAATCTTTTGTAACATTGCAAGCTTTAGATCAGGAGTTTTTCAAATATGTCTGTCCATTAGGATGAACAATGGGTTCAAGATCTGTTACTGAAATTAAATTTCCAGTAATGCTGATTGAACTTTTTTATATAAAAAAAAACTATATATCAATGTACTAATTCATTGCTGAAACAACTTCATATGCAGAATATATAGATCTTGAAGTTCTTGAGCATATAGCAGATGGAAATATCTCAGATGTGGACATTATGTGGAGTGATGAGGAAGATGATGAAGTTGTTATAAACAAGGTGCAAACTATACAACAAAACCTCAAGATTGAAGTAAAAATGTTACAATCTCAATGTTTGTGATTTTGAAAATACGTTTCAAGATTATACCAGCAATCATGAATGTTTTTTATTTGTATTTTATGTTGGTATAATGTTCAGGAAGTACAACTGTTCTGATGTCCATTGAAATGGACTATATATATATATATATATATATAACACAATACACACACATACTTATGGTCTCATTTATAGGAGCCTCAAGAACTGTGAAAACATACTTTAAAATTTTTCAGAAACTTGGAACATAATTCGGGTCTGAAGGGGTTAAAGAGTTTTTGTGATGCATTCGATCGTCATCCAGACAGTGATGGTGAAGTGAGTGAATGTTGAATTAAACATGTATGTATGTATATGAGGATGTGCTGCGTTTTGTGTGTGTTATGTTTGGGTGGTTATGAAAGCAGGGCTTGTGTTTGTTCTGCAGGATGAGTGATGTTGTATTGAGGTAAAGTTAGTTTTATATTCGCGTGTTCATTCCATTTTGAACAATGACAACTTGTGACACCATGTGGTGATGTCATTGGCCCATGAACATTTCCTGCTTGTTGTCAAACTATTTCATATCTGTAACAAGAGTTGATTCAATCATAACTTGGTGTTATAACAGCTGTCGTAACATTTATCAATATGTGGAACTTTTTGGACTCTCAGAAGCTATGGAAATTTAAAATGTAATACAGGAAATATGTCAGGACCATTGTTATTGTTTGCATCCCTCAACATGGTTTATATATGACCATTGCCAAAGACTATAAAATAATGTGCTGATAATGTGATTCCCTATTAAGAGTTTGCAAACAATACTTTTCTAAAATTATATTATTAAAGACAAAGTCTGAATGTGCGAAAACAAAAAACTTTTCCCCAATTGATGTTGTGCTGATGTTGCAGGTCACCTTGATGGATTTTACCAGATTTCTCCTGATTTTTCCAGGCTGCTGTTAGTAATTGTGGATTGATGGTCTGAAGGCTTATTGCCTGAAGCCTTATTATATAGTAGAATATACATAGACTTAAACCTTGTGTGCTGTTGGGGATGTTTCATCCACCATGGGGTGATTTTGAGAATTTGTTTGGCCACAAGTTTCTCAGTTTCAGCAAATAAAATGGTTTTTTAGTGACTAATCTTATTGTGACTCTTATTTTAGGGAAATGCTTTGGGATTTTTCAAAAACTCAACAATATAGTGTGGGCAAATTGACTACCCTTTCGTTATGTTGGTGCTTTTTATCTTGGTGGTGGTGTTTTTTTGCCCCATTGACTTCCATTATAACAACATTTTTTGATTGCCAAGTCATGACACCATATAATCGTGCATTCTTTATTGTTGGTGGTTTCCCCTGTTGGGAAGAGGTCAAATTTTTCATCCGTTACAGTGCAAAAAAAATAGCTTTAGTTTCTGGCTTTTATATAGAGTGTGTGTGTGTGTGAGAGGGAGAGAGAGACACACACACACACACGCACATCTTGATGATTATAAATGAATCATTGTAAATATACAGATTATTATTTATTACAGTTTTTCCTAAATTGATGATTTTTTTTGTGTTTGTATACATTTTTTTTACTACTATTTACTGTTATATGGCAATGGCAAAACATTTGTAACGTTTGTCATGCCAATAAAGCAATTATTTAATTGAATTGAAAGAGTGTGTAAGAGAGACCTTTTGCACACTTACCTTGTTTGAGAAAAAAAAAAAAGCAGCTCAGCTCTCAGAACATAGTAAACATAGTAATTGTATTTATGCATGCACACTATAATCTGCTGTTTTACTGCACAAAACTCCATATAAAAGCCAGAAACATTTTTGCACAGGCCTATCTAAAGGGTAAATGCTGCCGACTTATCAACCGTAAAAATGACACATTTGACCTCTTCCCCACAGGGAAAACAACCAAGAAAGCATAATAATATGGTGTCATGGCTTTGCTATCAAAACATGTGGTTATAATGGAAGTCAATGGGGCAAAAACAGCCACCAACATAACAAAGGGGATAGTAAATTTGTTCAATAAACAAGGGTTAATAAGTATTTAGTATAATACACATAAATGTATTATATGAACAATTATTAGCCTTCCTGAAATGAATTATTTTTAAAATCTCCCAACAAGTGACTTTTAACATAATTTCTAATAATTAATTTATTTTCTTTGTTATGATAGCAGAATATAATATTTTAAGTTATTTTGCAAGATACTTCAAGAAAATTCTTGAGGGGCTAAAAATATTAACCTTAGCAGTTTTTATTTTATTTTTATTCTTTCTTTCCTTTCAGAAAATCTAAAAGAAATAAGACTTTCCCCAGAAGAAAAATACAATAAAATACTGTGAAAAAATGCCTTGCTTTGTTAAACATTGCGTTACAAATATTTGTCAAAGTAAGGTTTCACAGGCTAATAATTTTGTCTTTAAGACTTCAACTATGTTTTTGTTGATCTATGTATTTATATGTAAATATGTAATGAATAAATTTAATCTAGCGTATGCCTAACAAATAACAACATGCATTAAATCTAGTTACATAATTTAAATAAGTACTTTTTATTGCTATTGTCATTTTTATAAGGTTTTTAAGTTCTCTTTGATTTTCTATTTTAGTGTTATCAGAAATGTTTCTTTCACGTAGAATATCGCTGCACAAAATATCGTTTCAGCATCGATATCGCAATGTGTGCATCTGCAATAGTCACATCTCCTAGATGTGCAATGTCGAGTTGGGATTGTTGCTGCAGAGTTTAACCATAACGGAGTGAAATTTTATAATTTGCATGTTTTTAAGGCCTGAGAGAGATTAAAGTATTCAGGCACAAGGAATTTCACCAATTGGAAGTTAAATAAAGAATGTTATTGAATTATTTATACAGTAAAGACTTTTCAGTGTAATTTTTACATTTACATATTCAAAACCATAAAGCATGAACTGTTTATTTCACTTTTGTCTTTATCTCTGTTTATTACATTTTATGCATGATTCACTCCCCTACAGAATCATCCCAATCAATCAAAATGAATACTTTTGGTAACACTTAGGGACAAATTCTCACTATTAACTAGTTATTTATTAGAATGCATGTTATTGAGATATTGGCTGCTTATTAGTAATTATAAACTACATATGCTGCATGATCTTATTCTACATTCCTAACCCAATACCTAAACCACCTTAATTACTATTAATAAGGAGAAAATTAGAAGTTTATTGAAGCAAAGGCCGTTGTGTGTGTCACTCAGCTGTAAATTTGAGCGCTGCTGGGTTTTTGTTTTTTTTTTGTCTCTGAGGTAATACTGAATCTCTGACATGTCCATTAGGTCAGTCTGCACCGATCCAGAGTCTGTGTTTACTGAGATATACACTAGCACAGTTTATCAAAACCTTTAGAATTTGTTGTCATTTTATTTTTTGATTAATATTTCAATAATGTATTGATATTTTGGGGTGGTTATGAGAGCAGGGCTTGTTTGTTGTGCAGGATGAGTGATGTTGTATTGAGGTAAAGTTGGTTTTATATTCGCGCACTCGATATAGGAATTTTTCCTATATCGTGCAGCCCTTGGATTACATTTTTAATATAAACAACCGACAGTGGAGACACAATACACACTGCAAATTTGAAATGCACATTAGCATTGATGACATGTTGGATTCACACCAAATGCCTAGCAGCATGTTACTCTCTCTAGTTTGCTCGCTGGATGATTTTCACCTTGCATGCATTTTTTTGCTCAAATTGAATTTATTTGAACTTGTGTGGTAGATTTCCTCTGTGCTAGATTCCAGTCATTACATGCTGTCATGGCTTTGCAATCAAAAAGTGTGCTTTTAGTAGAAGCCAATGGGCCAAAAACCTAATGAAACATAACAAAAGGGTAGTCAATTTGAACAGTACATAAGGGTAAAAGGGACAGTTCACTCCAAAATGAAAATATCATCATTTACTCATCCTCTGTTTGTTTCAAATTTGTTTACATTTTTTTCTTTTATTCTGTTGAGCACAAAAGTTGTTCAGCTCATTTATGGTGAGCCATGTAAGATGGCATGATGTTGATGGGTTTGTTTTTTTTTCTCTTTTTTTTCAACAGGTGTGTGTTTCAGTGGGTTATGTCCACCATGGTTTACCCTCATGATGAAGTTCTGGATTGGCTGACGCAGGATGATATTGTGCTAAACACTAAAGCGGTGATGCAGGATTTGGAGATGCTGTGAGAGGAACACGCTTCACTCCTCAACACCATCCTGGACTGCAGTCAACCAGCCGGAGCGCAGGAGAAATCCAGACTGCTGCACGGGAGCCTGGAGGACATTGAGCTGGGTCTGGGGAAGCACAGGTGAAACACACACACACACAGAGCTCTCACAATTATGAAATTTGGCTGATGATTAATTCAGTAAGAAATAATTGATCAATTTATTGTCAAATTTTGGGGCCTATGCATAAATGTATGCATGTATGTATGTAGAATTATTAGCCCCCTAATTTTTGTTTAACGGAAATAATTTAACCCATTTCAAAACATAAGTTTAAATTACTAATTTCTAATAACTGATTTGTTTTATATTAGCCATGATGACAGTACATAACAATTGACTAGATATTTTTTACGATACTAGAATTCAGCTTAGTGACGTTTAAAGGCTTAACTAGGTTAATTAGACAAGTTAGGGTAATTGGGTAAGTCATTGTATAACAGTGGTTTGTTCTGTAGACAATCGAAAAAATATTGCTTAAGAGGGCTAATAATATTGACCTTAAAATGTTTTTTGGAAAAATTTCAAATTGCTTTTATTCTAGCCGAAATAAAACAATTAAGACATTCTTTAGAAGAAAAAATATTATCGGAAATACTGTGAAAATTTCATCATAAAATTTTCCATTAAATATAACTTGAAAAATATTTGAAAAATATATATTTCAATGGAGGGCTAATAATCTTGCCCTCAACTATATATTAGGGGTGTGACAAGATGCCTACTCCACGAGACATGAGATTGGGTTTACGAGATGAGATTTTTACACTATTTTAAAGTAATCCTTAATGATAAAACGTATGAATGGTATAGTCTTTCAATTAAGATATTTTGCTAATATATGAATGGAAAATAGATTTAAAAAAATAATAATAATAATAATAAAAAATCACAATGCTAAACAATTTTGGTGTTTTTTTAAAAAAAAAATATTATCAACTTGTAATAAATTTACTTCCATTTTAATGAACATGCAAACACTGCAAAATATTTGTTAATATATAAATGGAAAATAGCAAACTCTACTGACTGACTTTTCTCCTATAGAATTTCAGAGTACTTCCATTGCAGATCTTGATGGTCAATTCTGATTTTGTGACAGTATCTGATTTTTTTTTTTTTTGATGACCTGCTTACATTTGTCATCTTTTAAAGGTGACTCGTATCCGATTTGTCTGCATTTACACTGCACACGGAAAAAGGCGCAATGACCAGGGAAAAAAAAGAAAAGAGCGGGTGCTGACTGACAGCTGATAATAAAAAAGCGCTCTTTTTCTCCATTCCTATATTTATTCTGTTCGCATGGTTTCTTTTTTTTTTTTTTTCTTTTTTTTTTTTGACAAGTTGTTTTGCTATAGTTTGACAGAAAAGTTCTCATTTTTGCCATCTTTTAATCTAGGCTTTTTTAAACCGGTAGCTATTTTAATGTCATGTTCATGGCGTGATTTATGCATGTTATGTTTTATATTGTGAGGCAGATTTTGTGCTCTTTCTCTCTCTCTCTCTCTCTCGTTAAACATGCTTAAATACTTATGCTACATGGCGATATAAAAGCTTTTTTTTTTTATCCTAGTATATAACATTTAAGGTTTGGGACTCTGCTGAAGTCTGTTCTGAAATTTCAATTCATGTTCATTTATATAGCGCTTTTCACAATATAGATTGTGTCAAAGCAGCTTAACATAGTTCTAGTAAAGTCCAGATTTCAGAGTTGAAGTTCAGTGTGGTTTAAATTTCACTGCTGAAAGTTTAAACACTGTAATGCAAATCCACCGAAGCACAGCGCCACAAGTCCCGATCCAAGCAAGCCAATGGTGCGAAACTAGAAACTAGAGAAACTAGGCTCTGTTGGGCACGACCATTTTTCATCTGGCCAAACTTCCTGTTCAGAGCTGCAGTCTAGGCGCTGGAGGCTGAAAAAGCTGGACGTCCATCGTGGAGAAGCTGAAGGTGTGAGTAGGGCACTGGCAGGCGGTCAGGTTGGCCCGCAGGATCAGTGTGGGGACTCGTTTGTCACGGTGGTCATTCAGGAATCAGTCTCATGCACTCCATTTCTCCATGACGACCACAGCATCAGCTGGTCCAGGATTATGGTTACCTTGGGATCATCTCTTCACAGGTCTTGGATCGCATCAATGGCGCTGCTTAGTCTCTGGGGGCCTCGGAATGAGTATCCCCAGGTGGAAATAGAGAATAAAGAAAATAATTAGTGTAGCTGCTGTTCATAGTGTATTTAAACGAGATGCAAAAATGGAGTGTCATAGATGAAAATGGCAGTTAAATAGCCAAACATAGAAACAAACATGTAAAGCATATGAGAGTTTCTAACACAATGTCTGGTGTATTGAGGAGTGTGTCCTACAGGTGATGTCTAGCATACTTCGTAACTCAGCGATATTTCTCAGATGAAAGAAGGCAGTTTTTGTGACATGGGAGATATGATTTTCAAAAGTTAAATTGCTGTCTAGTATAACACCCAGATCTTTTACAGTATAGCTAAAGCTAACTTTGTGTCCCTCTAATTGCAGGTCGAGTTGTGAGATCAGCTGTGTACAGGATTTAGGCCCAATAAGTAATAATTCTGTTTTGTCT
>CAIGQV010000990.1:4093236-4115766 GCA_903798115.1 Danio jaintianensis
GGACACCATACTTGGCCACACTACACTTCACTTCACTTCACTAATATAAAAACTATAATAAATGTAATCATTCATTCATTCATTTTCCTTTGGCTTAATCCCTTTATTAATCTGGGGTCGCCACAGCAGAATGAACCGCCAACTTATCCAGCATATGTTTTACACAGCGGATGCCCTTCCAGCTGCAACCCAGTACTTGGAAACACCCACACACACTCATTCGCACACATACACTATGGCCAATTTAGCTTACCCAATTCACCTATAGCGCATGTCTTTGGACTGTGGGGAAACCCACGCGAACACGGGGAGAACATGCAAACTCCACACAGAAATGCCAACTGGCCCAGCCGGGACTCGAACCAGCGACCTTCTTGCTGTGAGGCGACAGTGCTAACAACTGTGCTGCCCCTTTTATTATTTCAAGAAATAGATTTAGCACTCAATAATTAACTTTTTATAAAAACAAAACTCTATTAGGTCAGAAAATGTTGGTTCTTCACCTGCACGAGTGCTCTGGCCTGGTCCATCTCCATCTGCATGTTTTTGATCATCTGTTTGCACTTCCCCTGCTCCTCCTTCAGGACAAACTTCAGCCGGCAAACCTCATCCTGCAAACATGACACCTAAAACACACTCGTGATTCACTGGTTTGTCAGCGGATTCAAGTGTTGTCAGTCGATTGAATGGACGTTATCAGTGGTTTATCAGCTGATAGATATGGGCCAGTAGGGGTCTACTGCCCCTACTGTTCCTACATGCACATGGTTAATCTGCTGTTCTCGTGTAAATCCAGCAGAGGCCGCTCCGATTGACCTGCCCTCCTCCTTCCCTAAACCCAACGGTCATTATTTTTTCAAAAGCAGCGATTATTTTTCAAAAGCAGCGATTAACCTGCCCTCCTCCTTCCCTAAACCCAACCGTCTGTTTTTAAAAAAGCAATAAAAACTAATAATTAACTTTCATCTTAGCTGCTTTCTGAAACCGTTTTTCGGCGGATTCGAACTCAGTCATCACTGTCAACTCCGCTCCACGGCTCAAGTCTGCTGACGTACACGGTGAGCCACTGGAGAAACTGATGACAGCCGAAAATCCATTCATATGGAGGTAAGCGTGTATACCGCCACGCGTGATTTTTTATGAAATTATACTATTTCCCGTTAATTGTATTTTATTAACGCCTACCCCAATCCCAACCCTAAACCCAATCGTCACAGTAATGTAAAATTTCCCATTAATTGTATTTTATTAACGCCTACCCCAACCCCAACCCTAAACCCAACCGTCACAGTAATGTAAAAACACATCTGGATCTGAACTATTCTCTATTAGAATAGCTGATTAACCATGTGGATGGATGATTACAACCTTCTGAGCCCACTAGGAGGCGCAGAAGGCCCCTACTGGCCCATATCTATCAGCTGATATCCACTGATAACGCCCATTCAATCGAGTGATAACATTCGAATCGGGTGGGTTTGTCATGAATGAAAAGCGGATCAGCTTTAGTCAGTGTGCTGTGGTTACCTGCTTCAGGTGTTTGTCACACTGTCTCTCCACATCCTGCACCTCCAGCTCTCGTACTTTACTTACTAAATCTCTGATCTGTGGATGTACAAGAAACACACATGAGGGATTTTAAGACAAGACACTGCAGGTAAGAAAAACCTTACACGCTTTCTTAAATGATATCTGTAAATATGTAAATGGGGCTTTATTTAATTAAATATGCCAATTGGCATACATTTCTAGCACAAAAATATAAATACTGGATGAAATCAGTCTCAACACTGCAAAAAAAGGCTTTTCTTAGAGTTTTTGTCTTGTTTCTAGTCCAAATATCTAAAGATTCTTAAATCAAGAAGTATTTTCTAGACAAGCAAAAAATGTTGACTTGTTTTCAGAAATAATGTCAAAATTGAGTTTTTCCTTAAAGGGGTGGTCCACTACGATATCATATTTTAAACTTTAGTTGATGTGTAATGTAGCTGTGTGAACATAAACAACATCTCTGAATGTAATACGCTCAAAGTTCAATGCAAAGAGAGACATTGGCTTTTACAGACTTAGCTTAGCAAAGCCTATTCACCTTATTCTTCACGTACGAGCGGGCGCAGCCATTTGAATCTTTTTGGCTCGAGACTTCCGGTCTCATTCACTTCCATTCATTTTTAGACGATAAAAACGGCTCGTTCTGCTGCTTGATGTTCATTCATTCATTTTCTTTTCGGCTTAGTCCCTTTATTAATCTGGGGTCGCCACAGCGGGATGAACCGCCAACTTATCCAGCATATGTTTTACGCAGCGGATGCCCTTCCAGCTGCAACCCATCACTGGGAAACTGCTTGATGTTGCAAACTGATATTTTCTTATTATATTATTCTACTTTGTCTGTATAGTCATGCAAACACTTGTTTGTAGAGCAACTTGTTTGACTGTTTTCTGCCGTTTAGTATTCCTAGTCATTTCTCCCATAGGCGACTGAATCGGAAGTTCTAAAACAATTGCAAAAACGAGCGCACTTCCGCATTGAAGAATAAGGTCAATACAGCCAACGAATTTGGGGACTACAAAAAAATACATCCGGGCTGATGAGATCACAAATGCTTCAGGTTACACGCATTCACTCGTGCACACACCCTGCACAGCGAAGGGGCGTGGCCAGAGGCGCTGTAATGTTATAGCAGAGAAAGCTAAAATGCCGTCCAAACGCTGCTATTTCCACAGAGCTTCTTCTGTTTCTGTATTTGGGCTTCCAAAGGCCACGACACAAACAGAGAAGTGCTTACAGTTTAATTTTAATGATGTTCCAGGGAATTATATAAACAATAGAGCTTTAGCATTTGACAAAGAACAGCTTCCAGAATCTCTCCCAGTTCAGTGCTGGATTCGGTTAAAACTCCTCCAACAGACGAAGCTGTGGATTGTGAGCCACAACCTGTAAGTATTTTTATTTGTTAAAATTGATCAACTACAGGCACAGTTTCTAGTGTTAACGAGGACGTAAACAAGGATGTAAACAATGGGAAATGCTGTTTGGCACCGCTAACAATTTAGCTACAAATTCATATTTATCAGCCAAACCGCTGTAAACAGCCACAATCTTCAGCAGTGCGTGCAGTGTCTCTCTATCCGTGTCTCTCTATGCGGCTGCTTTCCGAGCGTTTTACATCTCAAATAAACTCGCAAAAGATATTAAAACGTTTTTATATTACTTACACATGCTTATTCCGAATATATGTGAAAGACACTTGTCAGATTTGATTTCAGAGAGCAGGCGTGTGTGCAGAAGCTGTGTGCTCTTTATTTCTGTCTGATTCAGGCAGCTAATGCTGCTAACAGCTGCTCTGAGCCTCTGACTGGACTGTTTACACAGTGCAAAAGTGCGTGCTTGTAGGGGAGTGACGTGAAGCCGATCCGCAAATTACAGCACATTATGTTAGCGACCAATCAGAGCCTCTTGAGGGCGGGTCTTTCAGAGGAACTAGGAAATATGGCAGTCGTTTGCATGTTAGCTGAGTAGCTGTATATAATCAAAGTAAGATATATGAAAAAATAACGTGATTTTCTACAAGTGAAGCATGAGAACACATTGCTTTGCATCTTATAAACACAACCAAGCCTTAAAAATACACTGTGGACCAACCCTTTAAAACAAGCAAAATAATCTGCCAATGGGGTAAGCAAAATAATCTTGTTTTTGCTTTGATTTAAGATAATTACATCATTGGGATCCGTCATTCGAAAGCATGGCTTTTCCTATCACTGCTATGCGGACGACACGCAGCTTCACCTTGCGTTCCATCCGGATGATCAATCGGTTTCAGCACGCGTCTCGGCATGCCTGAGTGACATCTCGCTCTGGATGAGGAACCATCACCTTCAGCTGAACCTTACGAAAACTGAACTTCTCGTCATCTCCGCCAACCCTAAGATCCGTCACAACCTCTCTGTTCAAGTGGGATCATCGACCACTGCACCCTTCAGAACAGCCAAAAACTTGGGAGTAATAATCGATGACCAGCTAACCTTCACAGATCATATTGCCAACACTGCCAGGTCCTGCAGATTCCTTCTCTACAACATTAGGAAGATCAGACCTTTTCTCTCAGAGCATGCTGCACAAATCCTGGTACAAGCTCTGGTCCTGTCCAGGCTGGACTACTGCAATGCTTTACTCGCTGGACTCCCGGCCTGCACTATCAAACCTCTACAGATGATACAGAATGCAGCGGCAAGAGTAGTCTTCAAAGAACCGAAAAGAGCGCATGTAACACCCCTCTTTGTCAGGTTACATTGGCTCCCTATAGCCGCCCGCGTCGAATTCAAAGCTCTGCTCATATCCTACAAGACCACCACAGGTTTAGCACCCGCATACCTTCACTCACGAATACAGACATATTTACCCTCCAGACCACTGCGCTCTGCTAACGAGCGTCGTCTCATGGTGCCGTCCCAAAAAGGTAAGAAATCACTCTCTCGCACTTTCTCTGAATCGGTCCCACGATGGTGGAACGATCTGCCTCTTACAACACGTTTGGCAGACTCTGTGTCCATCTTTAAAAATCGCCTTAAAACTCATCTCTTTCGTCTACACCTGACCCACAAAAAAAAAAAAAAAAAAAACTTGACTGCACTTAGCTCGTATATTGCGTTTTACCTACTCAAGACTAGTCCGATTTCACTTATGTATGCTTTGTTTTCTCTTGTACTGATTGCTTCTTTTGTGAACCTCAATTGTAAGTCGCTTTGGATAAAAGCGTCAGCTAAATGACTAAATGTAAATGTAATTTTTCTTGCCCCATTGTCAGATGATTTAGCTTTAATTTTGACATATTATTTAAAAAAACAAGACTATTTCATTTAAGTGCTTTCTGATTTAAGATTTATTTGACAATTAAAATTAAAAACTATAAAATAATAATAATCAAAATAAGAAAATATTTTTTTATACTTATTTTATCAACCCATAATAAAAAATAAAAAAATACTGCAAACAGCCAGAAAATAGATTACATTCTACTTGTTTTTAATAATTAAAATATAATTAAGATACTGCGAACTGGCAGAAAGATTTTACATATTTCATTTTTTTGTCGAATAAAATGGTGTGTACAGTATATATATATATATATATATATATATATATATATGATTATAATCAGGCAAATTATGTATGAACATATCTGTAAAAACATAAAAAATTGCGATATGAAAATAATAATAATAACAATTGTAATATTAAATTTTGTATGAGAGGCGACGCGGTGGCGCAGTGGGTAGCACGTTCGCCTCACAGCAAGAAGGTCGCTGGTTCGAGCCTCGGCTGGGTCAGTTGGCATTTCTGTGTGGAGTTTGCATGTTCTCCCCGTGTTCGCGTGGGTTTCCTCCGGGTGCTCCGGTTTCCCCCACAAGTCCAAAGACATGCGGTATAGGTGAATTGGGTAAGCTAAAATTGTCCGTAGTGTATGTGTGTGAATGAATGTGTATGAATGTTTCCCAGTGATGGGTTGCAGCTGGAAGGGCATCCGCTGCGTAAAACATATGCTGGATAAGTTGGCGGTTCATCCCGCTGTGGCGACCCCAGATTAATAAAGGGACTAAGCCGAAAAGAAAATGAATGAATGAATTTTGTATGATTCTGTGTGTACAATGGTATATGGCTAAATTATATTATTACTGAACTAAACTTTATGGATCCTATACACACTCAAAAAACGACATTTGCTGCCTTTAAAACATTTTTTAATGAGTTGAATCAACAATTCTTAAGGTTTTATGGGACAACTTAATTGTTATGTTCAATCCATTTAAATTTCTAAAAAAACAAAAGCAATTAAGTTAACTAAATCGATTTGTGTTGGGACAACGTGAAGGAAAAGTGTGGAACCCAGCATTTTTTTACAATGCATGATTATATACTGTTTTCACAATTCTGCACTTTTATTTTCTTATTATTGTAAAATGTAAAAACAGATTAAGCAAAAAAAATAAGTTCTTTGGATGTCTTCTTTACATTAGACCGAAAAAAATCACTTCATGAAATGTACAAAATCTCAAAACTGACAGGTGCCTGCAGTGTTTTGCATTAAATGTGTGTAATTTGCATCTGTTTCCTCACCTCCACCTGAAGGCTGCCGACGCTGTTCCTATAATCGTCTGTCTGTTTCTCGCAGAGCGTCTGGAAGTTTCTGACCAGCTGTTCTGCCTCCGTCCTCTTCTTCTTCTGCTCCTCACACTCGTCCACTGCTCTCCTCCGCAGCTCCGTCTCTGTCTCAAAGTCAATCCGCAGCTTCAGCATGACCTGCGTCAGATCCTGCAGACGCTCCTGCATCTCATCAACACACCTGTAAGAACACAATAATCACATATACAGTTATAGTCAGAATTATTAGCCTCCTGTATATTTGTTTCCCCAATTTCTGTTTAACGGAGAGAAGATTTTTTTTCAACACATTTCTAAACATAATAGTTTTAATAACTCATTTCTAATAACTGATTTCTTTTCTTCGCCATGATGACAGTACATAATATTTGACTAGATATTTTTAAGACACTAGTATTCAGCTTAAAGTGACATTTAAAGGCTTAACTAGGTTAATTGGGCAAGTAAGGGTAATTAGGCAAATCATTGCATAATGATGGTTTTTTTCTGTAGACTGTCGAAAAATATATATTTCTTAAGGAGGCTAATAATATTGACCTTAAAATGGTTTCAAAAGAATTAAAAACTGCTTTTATTCTAGCCAAAATAAAGCAAATAAGACTTTCTCCAGAAGAAAAAATATTATAGGAAATACTGTGAAAAATTCCTTGCTCTGTTAAACATCATTTGGGAAATATTTGAAAAAGAAATTCACAGGAGGGCGAATAATTTTGACTTCAACTGTAGCTGATTCTGGAAAATGATCTGGAACTGTCAGTCAGTACGTTTACATGGACATCAATACTCTGATTAAGAGTCCACCATGTAAACAGATATTTTTCATGACCTTAAACCGACTAAAGTCATAATCGTAGTAAAAAGAAATAAAATTAAGATATGTGGAGTATTCCTATTGGGTGGCACAGTGGGTAGTGTTGTCGCCTCACAGCAAGAAGGTCACTGGTTCAAGCCTCAGCTGGGTCAGTTGGCATTTCTGTGTGGAGTTTGCATGTTCTCCCCATGTTCGCGTGGGTTTCCTCCGGGTGCTCCGGTTTCCCCCACAAGTCCAAAGACATGCGCTATAGGTGAATTGGGTAAGCTAATTTGTCCGTAGTGTATGTATGTGTGTGAATGAGTGTGTATGGGTGTTTCCCAGTGATGGGTTGCAGCCGGAAGGGCATTCGCTACGTAAAAAATATGCTGGATAAGTTGGCGGTTCATTCCACTGTGGTGACCCCAGATTAATAAAGGGACTAAGCCGAAAAGAAAAATTAATCTCCAAGGGCTCAAGTGCACGAACAGTGAACCCCTGGAGACTCATCACACCCTCCATCACCGAATACAGTTTTACAAAGGCTGTCCGGGAAATGCAGAACTTTTCTTTCCATTCATAAATATCAAATTCCATTAAAACAACGGTCTTCTACCTGTCCTTACTTCATTCTCGCATCCAGTAGCTCAGAGTTTGTTGTGGGGGCATGAATGAAATGTTCCTGAATGAAACTGCTGAACTACAGTCGAAAAATTAAAAATGAAACCCCGAAAGAAATATTGGATAGTATGGTGACGTAATGACGTTAATCGATCTATGTGCTATAACATGTGAAACAGGAACATTCTAAAAGCAACACATGTACACACCATAATTATATTATTGTCTTATTCAGATTAAGGCAAATAATTAGATGTAAACGTAGTCATTGTTATAAATCTTTGAACAGAGATCGATTATTATTTATAGATCATTCATTCATTTTCCTTCGGCTTAGTCCCTTATTTATCAGGGGTTGCCACAGCGGAATGAACCGCCAACTATTCCAGCATATGTTTTATGCAGCAGATGCCCTTCCAGCCGCAACCCAGCACTTAGAAACACCCACAAACACTCATACACTACTATGGAAATTGTTCTTTGTATTGTTTTCGATTAAATAAAACTTAATTAACCAATAACCAATTAACTTAGAATTAACCAATAACATATTATTGGTTTCAAATTTTCATTAAACAAACCTTTTATGGACTTCCTCATCCTGCATTTTCTTGTCTCTGGATGGAGAGACGGTGCTGTCCGATGTTTCTGCCTGTCAAAAAACATTAATAGTGTTTTACATATTTTAATGGTATGACTCATTCAGAATGTACAGTAGTAATAATAAATGTTTTATTATTATTAACATAACCTTCAAAAATGATTTAATGTGTATTTAATATAGTTACATTAAGCAGGAGGAATGCAATATTATAACTTAATATGTACAGTACATACTCCAAAAGTCAAAAGTGCTCACTGAGGCTTAATTTATTTGATCAAAAATACAGTAAAAAAGTAATAATGTAAATTTAATGTAATGTAATAATGTAATGTTTTTCTTATAGATTTAAATTAATTTTAGATTTTAATATTAAAAGCAGAACTTTCAAAACGGGTGACACGGTGACTCAGTGGTTAGCACTGTCGCCTCACAGCAAGAAGGTTGCTGGTTCGAGTCCCGGCTGGGTCAGTTGACATTTCTGTGTGGAGTTTGCATGTTCTCCCCATGTTGGTGTGGGTTTCCTCCGGGTGCTCCGGTTTCCCCCACAGTCCAAACACATGCGCTGTAGGTGAACGGAATAAACTGAGTGTGAATGTGAGTGAGTATGGGTGTTTCCCAGTACTGGGTTGCAGCTGGAAGGCCATCTACTGTGTAAAACATATGCTGGAATAGTTCATTCCGCTGTGGCGACCCCTGATGAATAAAGGGACTAAGCCGAAAGAAAATGAATGAATGAATGAACTTTCAAAACTATTGGTGACATTATAAATGTCTTTACTGTCACTTTTGATCAATTTAATACATCGTTGCTTAATGAAAGTTTCTTTTAATAAAAAAATCGTACCCCGTTCTCAAATAACAATGTGTAAATATATACTATTTATTTACATATCAATTCATATAAAGCCATACATATACCTGTCAAAATATGGGTGAAATAATAAATATGTAATTGTCTTCATTGTAATATGTTATTTGCTTAGAAAAAATAATAAACAGGACACAATCTAATGTATGGAGGGTAAACTACATATTCTTTCTGGTAAAATCATATACAGTGCTCAACATAAATGAGTACACCCCATTTTGAAAATGAATATTTTTATCTATTTCTCAGTGAATATAGGTCAAATATTTTGGTGAATTTTAACAAAACAGATTTATTAAACGAATAAATTTCGCAAAATAATATTTTAGTCACCAAACATCTTTAGAATCAGAAAGATTATACATTTAAATTCATGCAAAATATTGAAAAAAAAAATTTAAACTACAAAATTCCAACAAAATTTTATACATTTTTTGCTTCTCTTGATTTCCCCCCCCCCCCCCCTTTTTAAATTTTTTTTATTTAATATTTTTCTATGACATATAAATTTGTCTGTACTAGTTTTTGGACTGTTATCATAAGTTATTTTGTTAGATAAGCTCCAGATTTGGATTCAGTACTGACTAATCTAATGTATATGCACAAATATAATATAGTAAAGCTTCCTATAGAAAATATTAATCTAAATGATTTGTGAGGGGTGTACTCATTTATGTTGAGCACTGTATGCATTTATCATTTTCCATGATAATCTTACCATTTGAAGTAAATGCACACGCTCTGTCTGTATTTTCTTCACAATCTGCCTCAAGTGGCACAACTCGTCCTCCTGTTTCTGGTTCATCTCTTTTGTTTTGCGCAGTTCAGCAACTTCTAATCATACAAAATATACCATATACAGAAATGTACAGTATTATCTAGTACTACAATGTACAAGAAAGAGAAAGCCACAAATATACCACAGCGTTTGAGTTTCTCCACTTCATGTCGAAGGTGCTCAACTTCCAGCTGAGCTTCTTGCAACTCGGGCTCTAATAAGACAAGATGTGGTTTAGATGTCAGTATGTTTGTCAGTAGCTAGGTTTGCATCAATTTATGAGTATTTTGGATCATCGCATTATTCTTATGCTTAATGGTAACGCCTTTAAAAGATTAAATTATTTTTGCAATAACAACAAAAAATATATAAAAATATATTTAAAAAAAAGACAAAAAATACAGTAATAAACCATACAGAGATCATTTTTTTTACAATAAGGGAAATAGGAATTACATTTAAAATAGTATAACAATATTATAGGAGGTTATGTACGGAGTGGAAGAAAATACAAGAAAAAAAACAAAAGGGCACATAAAAACTAAATCAACGTTAATGCCGATTATTAAACAGTGCAGATTTTAGGAGTTTTAACTGCTTTCTTATTACTAGATGTTGAAATTATATTTAAGTAGAGTTCCAATTCTTGTTTAAAAATCATAAAACAGGGTACACATTTAGCATATTTACATTTATAAATCTGTAACTCTAAATCTGGACTCTAGAACTATGTTAAGCTGCTTTGACACAATCTACAGTCATGGTCAAAAGTTTTGAGAATGACACAAATATTAGTTTTCACAAAGTTTGCTGCTAAACTGCTTTTAGATCTTTGTTTCAGTTGTTTCTGTGATGTACTGAAATATAATTACAAGCACTTCATATGTTTCAAAGGCTTTTATCGACAATTACATGACATTTATGCAAAGAGTCAGTATTTGCAGTGTTGGCCCTTCTTTTTCAGGACCTCTGCAATTCGACTGGGCATGCTCTCAATCAACTTCTGGGCCAAATCCTGACTGATAGCAACCCATTCTTTCTTAATCACTTCTTGGAGTTTGTCAGAATTAGTGCGTTTTTGTTTGTCCACCCGCCTCTTGAGGATTGACCACAAGTTCTCAATGGGATTAAGATCTGGGGAGTTTCCAGGCCATTGAATCAAAATTTCAACGTTTTGGTCCCCGAGCCACTTAGATATCACTTTTTCCTGATGGCACGGTGCTCCATCATGCTGGAAAATGCATTGTTCTTCACCAAACTGTTGTTGGATTGTTGGAAGAAGTTGCTGTTGGAGGGTGTTTTGGTACCATTCTTTATTCATGGCTGTGTTTTTGGGCAAAATTGTGAGTGAGCCCACTCCCTTGGATGAGAAGCAACCCCACACATGAATGGTCTCAGGATGCTTTACTGTTGGCATGGCACAGGACTGATGGTAGCGCTCACCTTTTCTTCTCCGGACAAGCCTTTTTCCAGATGCCCCAAACAATCAGAAAGGGGCTTCATCGGAGAATATAACTTTGTCCCAGTCCTCAGCAGTCCATTCGCCATACTTTTTGCAGAAGATCAATCTGTCCCTGATGTTTTTTTTTTGGAGAGAAGTGGCTTCTTTGCTGCCCTTCTTGACACCAGGCCATCTTCCAAAAGTCTTCGCCTCACTGTGCGTGCAGATGCGCTCACACCTGCCTGCTGCCATTCCTGAGCAAGCTCTGCACTGGTGACGCTCCGATCCCGCAGCTGAATCCTCTTTAGAAGACGATCCTGGCGCTTGCTGGACTTTCTTGGACACCCTGAAGCCTTCTTAACAAGAATTGAACCTCTTTCCTTGAAGTTCTTGATGGTCCTATAAATTGATAATTTAGATGCAATCTTAGTAGCCACAATATCCTTGCCTGTGAAGCCATTTTTATGCAACGCAATGATGGCTGCACGCGTTTCTTTGCAGGTCACCATGGTTAACAATGGAAGAACAATGATTTCAAGCATCACCCTCCTTTTAACATGTCAAGTCTGCCATTCTAACCCAATCAGCCTGACATAATGATCTCCAGCCTTGTGCTCGTCAACATTCTCACCTGAGTTAACAAGACGATTACTGAAATGATCTCAGCAGGTCCTTTAATGACAGCAATGAAATGTAGTGGAAAATTTTTTTCAGGATTAAGTTAATTTTTATGGCAAAGAAGGACTATGCAGTTCATCTGATCACTCTTCATAACATTCTGGAGTATATGCAAATTGCTATTATAAAAACTTAAGCAGCAACTTTTCCAATTTCCAATATTTATGTCATTCTCAGAACTTTTGGCCACGACTGTATATTGTGAAAAGCGCTATATAAATAAACTTGAATTGATTTTATAAATATATGAAACTTTCCAACAAATAACATGAGGTTTATACAGAGACTTGAATTAAGGAATTTCCATTAGCATAAACAAACTTTTTGTTTGTAACCCAAAACAACATACAGTAGCTATAACTTAAAGAGAAATCACCACAAATCTTTTGGACAATTAAAGCATTCAGAAAATGCCTTTAAAGATGTGCATATATAAAAATCTTATGCGCACAACTGAGTAGGATAACCTTTGTATCTGATAAAAAATAATGTGCATAAAAAAAATGTGAGTAAATACCAGCATGCACATTAAAAAAAGTAATGTGATTTTGTTATAAGAGATCATGTGATAATGGCAAGCATTAATGGACAAAACAGCATTTCCAGCACATAGTAAAACATCTGAAATTATGTTTTGCTCTTTCTAAAATACCTCAGCCAAAGTCTGTCACAGTGGTTCAGTATTACTATATTATTATTACCACAACTATCTTGAGCGTCTGTCTGCACTTCCAAAGAGTGTCTCACACCTCCAAAACCACCGCATTGCATTCATTGGGTTTCGTCTTCTGAGGCACAACTCCTTTATTAGAGAAGAAAAAAGGCCCAAAGTGGCTTCTCTTACTGCAGAAAACTTTATTTTTCTTTCTCATATTTGCCACCAGTTTATCAGGAAGTGACTATTTTGTTCTCTTTGACTTATTTGATGGAAACGCTGCTTTATTTGTAAATGTTTTATGTTTAATTCACATCTTTGGATGGAAACATACACTGTAAAGAATTGCTGAAAGATCTACAGTATTATTGGCAATTTTGGTTGCGCTTGTGTAAAACCACAGCACAGTTGTAATTGTAAATTTACAGTGCGCTTGTAAATTGACCAATACTGTAAAAATTGCCAGTAATACTGTAAAATTTACAAGTGTACTGTAAATTAATAATTACAATTGCGCTGTAAAACTGTAGCACAATTGTAATTGAAAATTTACAAGTGCACTGTAAATTAATCAGTATTCCTGGCAACCAAAAATTGCCAGTAATACTTTCAAATTTACAGCAGTTTTATACAGTGTAGCTAGTGTCTTCCATTCTGTGATGGCTAGTGATTTACCATAAGCCTTTTGTGTCAGGTGAGCAGATTCAAGCTCATCTGTGAGTCTGCGGATCTCCTTATGGGCCATAGCGAGTCGAGCAGAAGCCTCTTCAACATCTCTCTCCAGTTCCTGCAGCGTCCGCTCCTTCAGTTTGTCATCCACACTGTACTGCATTTCAGCCACCTGCTTTAAACACAGCAAGGTGATTTTAGTATACAGAAAAAAAACACAATAGATGAAAAACTAAAGCTGAAACAAATTAAAAATAAAATAATAATTAGCAAAAATAAATGGTTTAAAAATGAATAAGCACTCATTCTGTGGTGGAAAATCTGACCTGTGCTGTGACTGTGTAGATGCGCTTTTAAAACCAACATCAGTCAGGCACAATATTATATACAGAAACAGCCTTCTGTATAAACATAAAACATGTGTTCTGACTTTTCTGTTTTTGCCAAAAAATGGAAACTAGGAGGGCGGCACGGTGGCTCAGTCGTTAGCACTGTCATCTGACAGCAAGAAGGTTGCTGGTTCAAGTTCCGGCTGGGCCAGTTGGCATTTCTGGGTGGAGTTTGCATGTTCTCCCCGTGTTGGTGTGGGTTTCCTATAGGTGAATTGGGTAAACTAAATTGGCCGTAGTGTATGAGTGTGTGTGAATGAGTGTGTATGGGTGTTTCCCAGTACTGGGTTACAGCTGGAAGGGCATCGGCTGTGTGAAACATGCTGGAATAGTTGGTGGTTAATTCCGCTGTGGCGACCTCTGAAATTGAGACTAAGCTGAAGGAAAATGAATGAATGTAAACTAGGCATGTTTAACTACATACATGATATTTAATGTGAAAAAGCTTGTCTTAATTTTCCACAATTTTAATTTTGAATATTTTTTAATTTGCATTATGGTTTTGGGTTCAGTGTCTGTTCAAGCAATTATTTTATTTTGTGAACTCTGTTAAACTGTATTTACTAAAACTACAACTGAAAGTAAATCTATCAAATCTGAATAGAAATATGTTCACAAAATAAAAACTAAAACTAATTAATGGAACGAACTAAAACTGAACTGAAATTTAAAGCATTTAAGAATATCGAAAAAATAAAAACTCTTCAAAATGAACCTTGAAACAGAGATAATCATATTTAAGCATTCACAGTTTCAGTATTTCATTAACCAATGCATGCTTTTTTTCACAGAGCGTGAACATGCTTCATGAAATCCTCCACCTGCATGCATGGAAAAAAACATTCAGAAGAAATCCAAGGTTAGTACAGTAAAAGTGATTTGCATGTTAATTAAACACAGTATAGATATTTTCCTAATCTCTCTGAAACATCTCCTCATGCTTTTTGTTGTGCATTTCAATGCATGCGTCTGGTTAACTGTGAGAAACATACAGGAGTTAATTTCTGTTTACTCTGAGCTGCTTTTCTGAGACCCAGGAGACGCTTCCAAGGGCTCTGAACGTGTAGTGGCGCCACCTTGTGGAAATATGGACAAGTATGTTTATTAAAGGGATAGTTCACCCAAAAATGAAAATTAACCCATAATGTACTCACTGTAAATGTACATTATTTTCTTTTTTCAGACAAACACGGTCATAGTAGCTTTAGCTTTATATTTCCTGGCTCTTCCATGCTGTATAATGGTGCTGGATAGTAGCTTTTATTTTGATGCTTACAAAAATGCATACATCCATCCTCAAACTAACCCATATAACACCAGGGGGTTAATGCATGTCTTATGAAGTGGACTAATGTCTTTTTGTAACAATATTATTTAAAAAAAAATTATTATAAACTCAAATAAATGACTTCCTTCTTGTCTGACCACTGAAGTCAGTGATTTGAGCTTATATAATTAAAAAATTTGAAATATTTTTCTAAGAAAAACACATCGATATGCTTAAGTCATGCATTAGTAAGTAAGCATTTACTTACTCATTGGTTAATTGGGGTGATCATTGTGTGCAGGTGTGATTTTTCTTTCTTTTACTTATTTATTTATTATTTTACAACTTTATTAATCCCGCCAGGGGCAATTAAATTAGGGGAGTGGCATCATGACACAACAAACACATACAGACACGAATCACTTACAACCAATATAAAAAAACACAATCCAGCATGCTTCATAATAACTTCATAAATATAATAATACTAAAAACAACAACAAAGAAAAACCCATACATTAAAAATGTAAAACTTGCTAATAGTTAAGGTTATAAAGCCTTATGCCCTCAGGAACAAAGGTGAATTTATATCTATTAGAAGAGCATTTGATGCTTCTGAATCTTCTTCCAGAGGGTAACAGTACAAAATATGGCTTCAGAGGATGAGTCATCTCCTATCACAAGTATGAATAATCATAATAATCAGTGATATATGTGTAGACTTTGACTATATCTTGAGTTCTCTTGTATTTACTTTGTGACTTGATGAAGACGATGTAGGTTGAAACGTTGTCCTATTAAATTTGTCTTTTGAGAGCTAAAGTAGCAGTGTGCCAATATTTATTTATTTTTACTTTTTACATTAATACATACATTAATGGAGCACTATTTTAAAGTGTTACCATTTGGACTGACTTGTGTATGCATGACGCAGGACAAAAGATCCAGACGATTTTGATTGACTTACATGGAGAACATTCTCAATATGACTCTGTGAGCTTTGTTGCTTAGGAGCATCATGATTCTGTGTCGTCTTTGTCTCCTCTTCATCCTCCCGGCTCTGCATTTTCTCCAGCAGCGATGCTCGGTCTGCGAGGAGGTAAGCAACCTGTTCACTGAGGCTGATGGGAATAATATCAGCCAAACCCTCCTGAAGCAACATCTCCGCAATCTCGCTCCTCTGAGTCTCTGTGTACAATGATTCAAAAGAGTCATACGAGTGGACAAAAGAGCCTAATGGAGATGAAAACGCACAGAAATGCACCTTGCTGCTGGTTGATGTCATCCAGAGTTGCATGGAGTGTTTGGTTCTCCTGCTCCAGACGTAAAGCCACTGAGTCTCGAGTCTTTGTGAGACTCTTGATTTGACTGATGTGTTGCTGAACCTGACGACATAGAAATCACATGACTGCTGTTTCCATTAGGCAAGACACTGCAGAGTAAAAACGTTAGCTAATATTCATCATCATACTTTCACAGTTGATTCCTTATAACAGGGTTTATAAAATGTTGTTTAAATATGCACTTATTCACATATTTCTATCAAAAATCTCTGAACATTGCATGAAGTAAAGGTTCAGAATTCTATAGTTTCATTTTGTTATTACATATTAAAGGTCAACCGATTTTGTATAACTTTTTATCACTTTATAATTCAGAAAAGACTGCAAACAGTCAGAAAGAAAATACTCGTTCTCAAGTTTTGTTACGTAAAATATTGCATATCATTAAGCTAATTATGCATGAACGTATTCTTCAGAAAAAAACAGAATATAGATATGATTATAACTGATGTTTTGTGTATGTAATGCTGAGGTGAAGATTTAAACTAATCTACAGGCTGAAACTCTTATTTTTGGTTGACCTGACTTTGTTAGAGAAGACGAACTATTATTATAATTTTTTTAGTACATCCATTTATTTTTCATGGATAATTGTTTACAAACAAAGCCCCTTTTTTTCTTTTTTGCAAAGAACTTAAATCATATTTGCACTCTCTTCATACTTCCAGCAATCTTAAAGCTATCAAAACGATATATTTGTCAATCTTATAATATTTTTCTAACTATACACTACCTGACAAAAGTCTTGTCGTCGATCCCAGTTGTAAGAGCAACAAATAATAACTTGACTTCTAGTTGATCATTTGGAAAAATGGCAGAAGGTAGATTTTTCTGATGAATCATCTGTTGAACTGCATCCCAATCATCACAAATACTGCAGAAGACCTATTGGAGCCCGCATGAACCCAAGGTTCTCACAGAAATCAGTCAAGTTTGGTGAAGGAAAAATCATGGTTTGGGGTTACATTCAGTATGGGGGCGTGCGAGAGATCTGCAGAGTGGATGGCAACATCAACAGCCTGAGGTATCAAGACATTTGTGCTGCCCATTACATTACAAACCACAGGAGAGGGCAAATTCTTCACATCAAAGTTTCTGAAAGCAAAGAAGGTCAAGATGCTCCAGGATTGGCCAGCCCAGTCACCAGACATGAACATTATTGAGCATGTCTGGGGTAAGATGAAGGAGGAGGCATTGAAGATGAATCCAAAGAATCTTGATGAACTCTGGGAGTCCTGCAAGAACGCTTTCTTTGCCATTCCAGATGACTTTATTAATAAGTGATTTGAGTCATTGCAGCGATGTATGGATGCAGTCCTCCAAGCTCATGGGAGTCATACACAATATTCATTCTTTTTCCACTGCACCATGACTTTATATCCTATACTGTACATTATTTCTGTTAAGTGACAAGACTTTTGTCTAAGCAAAGTCAGACCTTACTGTCCTAATTAAATAATTAAAAATCAAGGCATGATCATATTATATTTTGGTAAAATAAGCGTAATCTAGAGGCTTTTGGCTTTCATATAAACCACTTCTGATACCAAATGATCAACTAGAAGTCAAGTTATTATTTGTATATTATATTGGATAGGCGACAAGATTTTTGTCAGGTAGTGTATATAGCTATGTGCATCAGGATTTTTTTGTAATTACCCTCGGCATTGCTGATGTGTAATGTTACTCTTGTTACTTGCAATAAAAAACTATAAATTAAAAAAAAGGAAAAAATATTTAAAAGTGTATTTTGTACTGAAAAAAAAAAAACACTACATAAAAAAAGCCTAAAATCATAACATTACAATGAACATTAAAAAAAAATGTTATTTTGCATCGAATCTCTCTTCTGTTTATGTATGTATGCTAGATGTATGTTTTCCCTCTATTTTCTTGTGTTCCACAGACAAAAAGAAATGTACATGGATTTGAAACACAATGCAGGTGAGGAAATAAGTCTCCATTTTTGTCTTTTATTTTTTGTCGAACTCACCTTTTCAATCTCAGCGACACGTTCCTTCTGCAGGTCTTGTATCTGCTGGTTGAGGGATTTGACCGTATTTTCACTGCTCATGTAAAGCTGCCACAACAGAGACAAACGCTCTTCACTGGAGGCCAAAGGATCCAATCCTTCCTCCTGCAGCCGCTGATCCATGTCCTGCAGATACAGATGTTAGAGCAGTCTGTCTGTCGGTCTGTCGATCTCTCTAATGCTTTACTGTTCTATCTGTCTGTCTATCTGTCTATCTTTCTATCTATCTATCTATCTATCTATCTATCTATCTATCTATCTATCTATCTATCTATCTATCGGTCTATCTGTCTGTCTCTCACAATAAACAGAATTATCACAATATTGACATAATCTGAAATATTTTTATGGTATAAAAAAATCACCATCGCTGTATTTTAAATAATGGGCTTAATGTTGTAATGCATTAACTAACATCAAGAGAGAAACAGATACATGTGTTTCAAAAGGGTATGATGTTAATGTTAGACACAAAGGCTAGAACTCAAACTTATTACACTTTAAAAAGGAACTGACCTTAAAGTCATAAAGCCATTGCTTTTAAAGCGATTAGTTGCTTTACTTAAAAATTGAGTAAACCTGTTGCCTTAAAATGATAATTATTAAGTAAATCAACTATGTGCATAATTATAAAAAAAAAAAAATCAACCTAATTCCATTACAAAGGGTGTACTCACTTTTTATGGACACTGATCGCGTTTTACAGTGTACTACCTATCTATATATGCATGCCTGTCTGTCTAACTATTTGTATGAACTGACCATAGATCAGTTTTTGGTGGGTTTATGTATTGTCTATATCAAACACGTGATGTACCCCTAACGTTGTTCAAACTGTTGCTGCTTTTGACAGCTGTTGTTGCAGATGGAGGCGGCGGCGCGCATGCGCACATCTGTTCTTTTCTTTTTTTCTTTTAAAAACACTGCGGTTTTCTAGCATGAAAACTTTCCTACTTTGTTACATTTGCGTTTATGACAAAAGTAACATGCCGACAGCTATTAACGTACCACATAGTACGAGATATATCAATATAACCTTTCTTCAGTTTGAATTTTACCACACTGATTGTGATGTGTTACCCTTTAAGGAAATCAGTAAAATTATAGCGGCTCACAACGGAAAACTTGATCAAACCAGTCTTACCTGTGCCGTGCACATCTCCTCCTCTTATTCACAAGCATTGAAGTTTCTTTTCTTTAATTGCTGTTATTGGCTATTACTGCTTTAGAGCAGAAATATTCAGCGAAACACAATCACACACGTCACTTTTTCCAATCGCCGCCTCAGTGACTCGATTGAACTGTTTTTCAAAGGAACTGTCGCGTTCTAATGGAACTTTTCAAGACTTTGTTCGCGATAAACGGCTGTTACAATGTATCATCCTCACTGTTTTTCAGAATGTACTGGGGAAGCGTTCATCAGCGTGCAGGCTGTGTGTGTGTGTGGGACGTCCTGCAAAAGTACCCCTCAAACTAAAAGAAACGCGACTCCATTACAAGTAGGGTTCACTCAGAAAACATTGCGTTTTCCACATTGATAATGTATTTTAATTAAGGGGTTAATGCTTTTGTGTGAATGGTTGTATCTACATTTTTTTTCTATCGTAATACAATAATTGATTAATTAAATACGTCATAAAATTATTAGTTAATATACATAGACGCATACAGTTTTTGGTCCATTAGTAAATATTATTTAGCCTAATGTATGTAGTTACTAATATGAACTACAATCTTGTACTGCATTTATTAATCATAGTTCAGCAGTTACTAATGCATTACTCAAATTAAAAGTAGTACTTGTTAACTAGTTAATGCACTGTGAGTTAACAGGAACTAAAAACAAATGACTGTATTTGCATTAACTAACATTTGCAAAAAGGAATAAATAGATGTTGTTAAATACATGAACTAATGGACCATTATTTTAAAACGTTACCCAATACATTTTTTCCTTCGGCTTAGTCCCTTTATCTATCAGGGGTCGCCACAGCGGAATGAACCGCCAGCTTATCCAGCATATGTTTTACACAGCGGATGCCTTTCCTCCTGCAACCCAGTACTGGGAAAGTTACCCAATACAATGTAAATTCATTATTCAAAAAAAAAACTAATTTAACTATAAATATAAATGCTTGGACTAGATAAAAATAGCCAATCTGGGTCAGCAGAAAGATTAAACTCCTTCACAGGGGAATTATGGGTGAGAACTGATGTTTCTCTGGGTGGTCTGACTTTCCTCCAACAGGAAATGATTGTCCAGATTGCTGATGTACAGTAGTACTTTTCCTACAAACACATGACCATTAATGAACTGAAGAAGGCATGAATTACCAATTGCACAATGCAAACCATAAATCAAAGAAGCGTTTTTTTCTGCTATGTGTATATGTATATATATAAATCCAAAATTAAACAAAAAGTGCTTCAGGGGTAATTAATGTGTTGGTGCTCTTTGGATAAGGGATTCATAAAGATAAACAAAATTATAAGTACAAGGCACTCAAAGTAAGTGAATTGAATTTTTCCACTTACTTTTCGAGTGCCTTGGACTTGTTTGATTTATACATGTATTTATATATCACAAGATGTTAACATCTTATTACATGTTTTTGAAAATTCCTAATTGGTTTATTGTCAGATTTGTCAGAATATTATTGTGTGTAATTATGTAAGAGGCTGTTTCTGGGACTGGCTGGACACAAACTCGGGTCTGTTTTTAGTTTGTAGAAGCTGGAAGAAGGAAACTCCTCCTCTAACCGAGCCTGCATTCCTCCCTGGACCCATTTTTTCCACAAATGTGGGAGACTGTGGAGAAAGAGAGAGAGTGTGTGTTTGTGTGTGTGTGTGTAGAGGAGGAGAGGGGAGTAGGCGAGCTTAAGACTCAGTGGAGCAACACAGGACATCAGACGAAAGTTTTCTGAAGATTTGTTGGTACTAACACATACGGTAAGCTGCATTTTTTTTCTGTATATTATGACAAGAGAAAGTGTTTTCACTTGTAAAATAATGGTGGAAGCTTCTTGCTGTGTTTCTTCAGAAAACTAAGGATGTGCTGGAACATAATGAAGCCAGGAGGTCTTCACTTTTTGTCTGTTAATGCATGAGAGTCTGAATTCATTCAATCATTTTAGACCTAAAGGTCACACTTGGGCCTTTTCATCTTAAAACAACATCAAAATGTTAGGGAAAAAAGATTAAATATTATTTGCATATATTATTTCACATTATTTGCATAAATATTATTTCAAATGTTCTAATATTTCCCTTCAATTCAATGTAACTTTTCAGAAATTTAGGTATTTCTGGGAGAAAATTTTAAATCCAATTTTGTATTTATTATTATTATTTATTGTTTTACAAGAATAACGGATGTTTTTAATTGATTTTCATTTTAAATGTACTTTCAATTTTAGTGTAATTACAGTATTTGCCCAACTAACAGTTTGAAAACATTAAGATTGGTTGATCACTTGGTCTAAAATAAAAAACAGTTGTTGCATATTATTTCAATTTAAAATGATAATTTCTGCTTGAATTTGTTTTAAAATATGCTGAGTTGATGCTTAGTTTATGATTAATAATGGCTGCTAAATTCTTAATAATGCGCATTAAATTAACATATTAAAATGGATCATGTGACACTAAAGACTGGAGTAATTATGCTAAATTCAGCTTTGAATCACAGGAATGAATAATATTTTTAAAAGCATTCACATAGAAATCAGTTATTTCTTATCATATTTCACAATATTACTGTTTTTGCTGCTTTAAAGTAAGCCTTTTTGCTGATGTGTCTTTCAAAATGAATTAAATAAGTCTAATTATGAAATGTAAAATTGTTTCTACACCAAATGCTTTACTTCAAAACCTTAGAAAAATGATGCGACTACAAGACTATATATAACCATTCGTAGAAAAACCTCCAAACTTTCTTAATGAACTTCATGTGATGTTTTGGTCTGTGTGGGACGTTTCCATTAGATCTGTACTCTTCCTCTGTTTACAGTCTAAAAAAAGCATCATAGTAAAAAAAAAAAAAGTGCATTGCACACAGAGTGACTGAAGAGAAAGAAGTGTCCACATGTGTGCCAGGAAAACATTACGAGCAGCTCCTGCATGTAAACATGGACTGTTAATGAAAAGCAGGCTCATAGAATGTTGACTGAAGACGTCATCTCTCACACACACGCACACACACACGCACACACACACGCACACACACACGC
>CAIGQV010000990.1:4115776-4142942 GCA_903798115.1 Danio jaintianensis
CACACACACACGCACACACACACGCACACACACACGCACACACACACACACACACACACACACACACACACACACACACACACACACAGACAGACCACAAAGAGCCTCTTACTCTCAGGTTTGAAAAGAGATGACCAGTCAATGCACAGTATTATGTGAATAGGGTAGATGCACAGCTAATGTTTTTTTCCCTACCGGTAAACTCCTGGTGAAAGGTTTATGTGGCTATTTTCAATTTCATACATTTTCTTCTACAGCATCGATGTTGTAATGTAATTCAAATATAATGAGTTAAATAGACTTTCAAGAGTTCCCACTTAGATATGCTTTAGCGTGAATAGCAGGTTTGGCATGCTGTCCCGGGAGAGAACCCTGAGCTCGAAGATAATTGAGCTCAAGGCTCCCGCCCAGTCAAGTAAGCATATAAAGGGGTTCGAGATCAGGTAGGTCTCGAGAGCTCCCCAAAATGCTATTTAGCTCGGGACAGCAGCCGTATATTTCGAAGAACCTCCCCCCAAAAGCAAGGAAGTTTAATTTATATCCGGCTGCTGGATATAATGGTTTCAGGAAAGGAAGAAAAGAGGGCTCCTGCGGGAGCAAAGGGTGAAACAGACTCCTGTGGGAGCCCGAGCAGGGGAGGGGTGGGGTGGTGGAGGGGGCCAAGAAACGGGGGGGGGTTGACTCGTTGAGAGTCAAAATGCTCGAGGAACACTCCTGACGGAGATAGAGCTCGGGAGTGACAGCACTATATATAAATATATATGTATATATGAGTCTATATAAATATATATATATATATAATGGGGTGATCTAAGGCCTGGAGGGGGCGATTAGTAGACTTCTGTGAGTCGAATTGAGTTTTACCTCCTGCGGGAGTAGGGTGCAGTTATTACTTTTTTGCCATCTCCAGCGGGAATCGTGAAGTGGGATTTGGACGGTGGAGATTCCTGCTGGAGGGTGAGTGGCAAGTTTGGCGAGGACTCCTGTGGGAGTCGAATGCTCGAGGAACACTCCTACTGGAGATAGAGCGGGGAGTGGCAGCGCTCTATATAAATATATATCTATGTACTTTTGCCATTCCATAGATATATATATATAATGAGTTTCAGTGGCCTGGAGGGGGCGGTGACATGACCCCTGGGGGTCATAGCCCGGGGAACAGAGCTAGGTGGCCGACTCCAACAGGAGTCTGGGAAAGGGGATTTGGACGGTGAAGACTCCTGTTGAAGGGTGACGGGGCGAGACTCCTGCGGGAGTCGGGTGCTCGAGGAACACTCCGTAAGGAGATGGAGCGGTGAGTGACAGCGTTATATATACATATATATTTATATACATGCGTATATAGATATATATATGATGAGATTGCTAAGGCTTGGGGGGGGGGGGGGCAGTGAGATGATTCCTGCGGGAATCGAAGCTCGGGGTAACACTCCTGTGGGAGTCAGAGCCTTAGGGGGGCAGGGTCCGGCAGGAGTCGGGAAAAAGGAGGGGGCGGTGAAAACTCCTGCGGAAATGGCCGGGGGGGCGGGGTGACAAGGGGCCTTGGAATTTAAATTAATTCGTGTCAAGGGGAGAAGGCTGAGTATTACTCAGCTGGAAGGAAGAAGGGAAAGCGGCTGGGTCATGCCCTCGCCCTTGGGTAGTTGGAGGTCAGTGGCTGGCGAGGGTCATCTGGGATTCCTTTAGGTGCCTTTGGCTAAGACGTATGTACGTCTTGAAGGCATCGGATTACCACCTGCCCAGAGTTTGGATCTGTTGCTGCGAAAGCCCTTTTTGTGCTGCTGTGGTGGCTGCTCCTATCCTAAAAGAGTGACTGGAGTATGAGTCTGGGGGGGAAGCCTGAGAGGCGGAGGACTGCTTTAAGGTGTTTCTGAGACCAGAAACGTGTAACTAGGCAGTTAGTGTCGTCTACAAATAGGGGGGGGAGAAGGGACTAGGGCTTTGAGATTTCCTAAAGAGTAAAAAGGCCATAAGTGTTTGGAAAGGGCTTGTGGGTGAGGGAAGATCAAATATGTATATGAAATGTCCTTTGCGTGATTGGTCTGTTTTACTTTGTTTAATGAGGAATAAAATTGTTTCCTCATCTAACAGAGTTAGATCTGAGATGGTGGGGTGAATGCCTGGGTTGAATTTGGATATTGTAGTGATTTCGGAGCATCTAAGGAAACCGAAAAATGAAAGATTAAACACAGCATCAAGGGTACGATCTGTATTGGTGGATATGTAGCCTTTGCGAAGAGTAGTGATGCATTTGGAGAGGATGTTTTGAGTGATGGGTAGCCTGGGGTCTGGAGAGGGGGAATGGGCTTTCTGGATACCTTTGATAAGGAGGCCGGTTTGGGAGTTAGAAATGGTTTCTGATGGGGAGCCGTGAATTAATTTATGAAAGAAATTAATCCCACTTAGATAGCTTTTAATGGAGTTGGCTTGAATATTTTGGAAGTGTGTAGATGAGTGATGAAGGATGTAATGGTGAGCAGGGAAAAATTGGGAAAGGGTGTGTTGTACGGGGTGTGGAAATGTTTGAAAGAATTCCATGCTGAGAGGTATGATTGTAGGGTTCTGGGGGCTACGGCTTGTAGAATGAGGGAAATGGATGTTTGGTGTAGGTTGTGCATAGGGTGGTTTATGGAAATATTATCTATGAATATGGAGGGATGGGCGTTGGATGAGGATCCGCTTCTGGGGCCAATCGCCGAAATCTCTGGAAAGAAAGCGAGAAAGAGAGTCAGCAATTTGATTTTTTGCATCCTGGTACATGTTTTGCAGTTATAATAAATTGTTTTATGGCTGATGTCCAAACTAGGCAACGAAGAAGGGGCATTAGAGTAGAAGAGTGAGAACGTCCTTTATTAATACATTGCACTGCTGCTTCATTATCGCTGTGGACTAAGATACTAGAAGCAGACCATTCGTCACCCCACATGATAATCGCGGCTACTAGGGGGTACAATTCAAATAGGGCTGAAGATTGTAAGGGCAGGGGAATTTCCAACATTTGCTGGGGCCAGGGAGAGGCGAACCAACGTCTGCTGTAATATCCTCCGAAACCTACGGAGGGGGCGGCATCAGTAAATAACTGAATATCTGTGGGAGAGGAAATCAAGTCACTATAGAAGAACGAGCAGCCATTCCGGCATTTAAGAAAGGAAATCCACAGGCTAAGTCAAGACGCCTGGATGGAATCCTTTGGATAAACCTGAAATGAGAAATTCAGAAAAGTTAGGGTCAGGGTGAAAGCGTAATTCAGATGCCAGTTGAGATATATTGACGGGAGTCGATAAAGAAATGTCAATGGGAATGGAGATCTGGGCATGGGTATGGCTGATAGGAGTGGTGTGTAGAGGGGGCTGGAAGTAGATCTGGTGTGAGGAGCTGGGGGCCAAATGAGGGGGGGGTAGTGAAAGATGGTCCAGTGTGAAATGTGGAAGGGTTATTGTCCGGGAGAGTCTCTGTATGTTGTCTTGAAGTTGAAGCTGATGAGTTCCTGTTTCCTTGGGTGCGTAATCTGGATGATGTCTGGCTGGGTGCTGTATTTTTCTTAGAAGCTGATTTGGATAATTGAGGATGAGAAAATTCAGTTACGGAGTTAGAGGGTTGATGGTAGGGGGCGTGACGTAAGCTGGTGGATCTTGAGGTGTCCGTGGTGGGCGGAGTCTGGGGAGTAATGGTGGAGTACAGCTTTAAGAGTTCGGCTTTGTTGCAGCGTGAAGGTATGGGAATTCCGGCGTCTGAGAGGGTTTTTTCGGAGTTCTGGAATGGTGATTTTATTGGAGACATGGGATGACGATCTGGCAGAGGCATAGGAGGAAGCGGGTGAAGGTAGGTGGCGGCTGAATGTAGTTGGCGAGGGTGAAGTTTGGCGGCGTTGAGTAGAAGCCGTGCGTATGGGCCTGCGGCCTCTCACGGGGACCTCGGCTTCTATTTCTCGTCTTGTCGGGGTTGTGTGGCGTTGTACCGCTGCTGGTGTGTCGGGGAGAGAGGAGCTCTCGCTAGTAGACTTGCCGGTGTTGTTGTTGTTCATTTCCGATGCTTGAAATGGCGTTGTAGTTTCGTTTGCAGGGCTGGGTAGATTGCTTGAAAAGCTGAGTAGTTTCGCCTGAAAGCTGCGTAGGTTTGCTTGAAGGGCTGGATGTTTTTCGTTTTGAATGCTGAGTGGTTTCCTTGAAAGGTTGGGTGATTTCGCTGGAGAAGGCTGAGTAGCTTCGAGCTAGTGGTCTTCCGAAATGAAGATAGATCGGTAGAGGAAATCAGTTTATTTATTGTGAGCTTGAATCAATCTGATTGGATTAATACTGATTACCGATGAGTAACCAGTCGTGCTCAATCATATCACGTGCTCCTCTCGAAATTAGTTTGTGAAACTTCACTAAGCGTTCATTTAGTCATTCAAGCGTAAAACGAGATGAAAAACCCTTTAAACACAAGCACTGTCAGGAGCAGCAGGCGAGCGCAGAAACTCCATTGAAAGTACTGGGGTAAAGTAAATCTTCATATTTTAAAGACCTGGCGTGGAACGATGTAATTTACTGCAGTGCTTCTTGTACATTCTGAGACCAACTTTATATCTTATATCAATCAGGCAGTGAAGATCAGTGATTTTTTTAAAGAAAGCAGACATTAAACGTGGCGATTTTGTAACAGCATTACAGTTCGCAGGAAGCCTAAAGGGTTACTGGATTACTGAAAATTAAAAGTACTTCTGCACATACCCTATTGTGAATTTCTGGTTATACGAGAAATATGTTGTTTTAATATGGAAAATATGTGGAAAAAATAATCATGTGTGGCATCATTGCCCCAATGTACATATCTAATCTTCGAATATAAAAAAAGGCCCTTTTTTCGTTTAGTCTTGTGTTGATTTTATGTTTTGTTATACGAAGTTAAAAATAAAAATCAAGCCATTTTTACAATTTGCCTATCCGTTTTTCCACCATGAAAAAGAAAAGCGCTTTGTTTTTAAATTTTGAAGGGGATTATTATTATGAAAATTTATTATGCTATTAATCTATTATGCCCCTTTTTGCAACATGTAAAATACGTCTCTGATGTCTCTAGAGTGTGTATATGAGGTTTCAGCTCAAAATACCCCACAAATAATGTAAGATGCTGTGTTTACACCAGACGCGGCACGTGCGAATAAATCACGCAATTCGTGCGTAAATAAATGCGTAAAAATTTTGTGTTTACTCGCTTGATTCGCGTGTCAAATTCACTTCCCAATAGACGTGGATTCGCGTCATGGTCAGGGCTTCTGTCTGCCCGGTGACTCTAGTTTCATTGCTAAATGGCTAACCTGGATTTTATTGAGAGAGTAGTTAGAGAGAGTAGTGCTTTAGGAAGGCTGAAAAACAGCGTAGATTTGTTCGGCTCTGAGTCCACTGGATCCTTTCAGAGGTGCACCCAGCTCTGTGAGTTCATCAACTTCTCCAGAAACTATACCTGGATGATGGAGGCTTTGAGCGCTACTTCCGACTGAGCCGTGCCCAGTTTGATGAGCTGTTGTCAGTGTCAGCAAGAGGATTTCCCCTTAAGACACCAACAACAGTCATAATCATGCCCCTACAAAAGAAAGCTCCTGATTGGTTAACGCGGTGTGAATGTCCGTTGAAGTTCAAACGCGCAAAATACTCAACTCACACCGCTTCATTCGCGCCGCCGGATGTCTATTCGTGTCTTTGCATTGACTTAACATGTAAATCACTCACACTTGATGCTTCATCCGCGTCTGGTGTGAACGCACCATTATAACTCTTTGAAACTGCCCCTTTTGATCCTAATTGTGCCATTTTGGTGACTGTCGCTTTAAATTCAAATGAGATTGTGCTCTTTTCAAAAGAGGGCGGAGCTACAAATGCCTATGTGTCAGCATAGTGGCAGATTCAAAAACAAGACTAAGGGGCCGATCAAACCGAACACGCATTTACGTTCCAAAAATGCAAGGCGCCACCACACCGCCTTTTTTGTTGACAAGAAAAAAAGAAGTGTGCTGTTTTATGTCTCTATAGGCAACGACTGAATCAGCTGGGTATTGTGCGAGAGTGTTGCTGTAGATATTAATATAATTTTAATATTTAATAATATTGTGATATTCAAGATTTGTGAAGTCATACAGCTCCGGATAAATCAAAACAGCAACCAAAAGTCTCTCCTCCATCTTCAAAAGTCTTCATTGTTGTCTTGACAGCACAAACACTGCAGGCACCTCAACGGAAACCCCGCCTCTGCTTTCATTTGATTGGAGAATGAAAAAGACGTGACTGACGTAACGCTCTTTTGGCGCTCAGAGTTAACTTTTTTTCCAACTGCAAGTGCAAGTCGCGCAAGGGTAAAAACGCGAGGCGCAGCAGGCGGTTAAAACGCGAGGCGCGCATAAGCAGCGCAAAACGCTCGCGGCCGTTAGTAAATCATTCAAAAAAGGCGCCTCTCAATGCAAAAAGCGCATTTGGTGTGAACGGCCCCTAACGTTCTATGCTAATGCGGGAGAGATCACTAGTGGGCGGGGCTTTCCCCCTCTGATGACACGTACAACGGGAGAATGTCAATCAAAGTGTTTCTGCGGTTTCTGTTTTTATCAAGTGTGTTTATAAAAAATAAAATCAATACATTTTTACCATTAGAAGCTGCTTATATTCACACACTGCTGCCACACAACTGTGTCTAAACCCCTTATAAAAGTAATTTTTGCATAATAGGGCATTTTTCAATACCCGTTTCTAAAAGGAAAAGCCAAGACCGATCTGTTCATGTCATGTTCAATCTTCCATCCCAGTCCTGATCTGTCACACACGCTTTAGTTATGAATGGACTTCTGTTGAATTCTGTTTGAAGTCTCCATTTCTCTTATGGATGTAAAGTCATGGAGTGTTTGTGGGAAAGTCATGTTTTGTGTCTGGGAAGGCTGGAAAAGCATCTAGCAGTGAGGTGAAGATTCATTTATAAGTATGATGCAGTGGAGTATTATTATTACACAACAGCTGAATCAAAGTTCACACGGAAGTCCTACATTTTTCCAGGGAAAAGATGCAGTCAGCTAATGCCGTCATTTGGTTTTATAGCAGTGAATCACAATGTTTTCTAGAGATTCTTGATTATATGATAGCCATCATACACAAGCTACTGTTTGAGGTTATTTTAGTTATTTTGGTTTTGGTTATTTCGTTTTGAGGTTTAATTTTTTTATGAAGAAATGAATACTTTATTTATTCATTCATTTTCCTTCAGCTTAGTCCCTTATTTATCAGGGGTTGCCACAGCGGAATGAACCGCCAACTTATCCAGCATATGTTTTACACATCGGATGCCCTTCCAGCTGCAACCCAGTACTGGGAAACACCCATACACACTCATTCGCACACATACACTACGACCAATTTAGCTTATTCAATTTACCTATACCGCATGTGTTTGGACTGTGGGGGAAACCGGAGCACCCGGAGGAAACCCACGCCAACACGGGGAGAACATGCAAACTCCACACAGAAATGCCAACTGGGCCAGCCGGGACTCGAACCAGCGACCTTCTTGCTGTGAGGCGACAGTGTTAACCACTGAGCCACCGTGCCGCCCTAATACTTTATTAAATACGTAAATGAATACTTAAATAGATACATTTGAGTATGATTAATTATATGTTAAATGATTAGAGTACAATTAATACTTTTTTCAGCATGAACTGAAGTATTTGTCATTTATTGTGTTACAAATTATTTCAAAGGTTTAAAAAAGCTGTTCTTTTGAACTTTGTATTCATCAGTGTATTCTGAAATCCTACTTTCTGCATTTCCCAATCTGAATTTCTGGTTTTGAATTTTAGAATATTGAATTTGTTCTGAACTTCTTCATCTTGAACACTTGAAACTGTATTTTTGCAACCTGGATATCTGCAGTCTATGAATTCAGAACAAAAACAAATCTAAAGTTTGAACATACTGACTTTTTTCAGTTGTTCGATGAAAAAATTCTATTGTTTAATATTCAAGTTAAGAAATTCAAATTAAGAAATAAAAAAAATATTAATAGCATATAATATTCAGTTTTATTAAATCACAATTGTTAGTCATTCAGATTAACACAATTCAAATTCTGATTGTTTTGGCATGTTTTAAGCTCCATACTTTAAGCAATATATATTTTTTAATTGTCTAAAGAAAAACAATTATTATGTTTATAAATGTGTTGAAAAAAATCTTCTTTCTGTTAAACAGAAATTGGTGAAAAAAATATAAAGGGGGGCTAGTAATTCAGGAAGACTAATAATTCTGACTTCAACTTGTGTTGTGATGTGTGTGTGTGTATATGTGTATATGTAATATTTATATGTATTCTAATAAATATTTGATGAAAGGTCATGCGACACTGAAGACTGAAAAGTCAGATTTGAATCACAGGAATAAATTACATTTCAAATCATTTTACAATAGACTTTTATTTTGATATACAGTAATATGTTTTCTACTTTTAAAAGCAAATTCTAAATATTTTAATATCAAATACACTATTTTAATGCTTTTAAAGAGAGCCTAAAGTGATTACTCAACCTAAACATCTGATAAATATGGTAATTTAAATTGGAAAAAATAAAGTCTTGAACAAAATAATGTACTTTGAGCTCAACACTAAAAAATGCTGGGTTCCACACAATTGATTTGTATTGGGACAACATAAAGGAATTAAGTTAACATATTAGTTTTTACAAATATAAGTGGATTGAACATAATACAATTAAGTTGTCACAAAAAAACCTCAAGAATTGTGTTGTTTCAGCTCATTTTAAGCAAGTAGTTTGAACAAACAACAAATGTCATCAGTGTTGCTTCTGAAATTTTCAAATGCTTTCAAAAGCATTTAATAAAATCATGCAAATCTCAACCCTTTTTTTCCATGGGATGCACATTTACATCAGATACTAGGATAAAAGCAGTCATTGAAAGCTGGAGATCTGGATGTTTGCACACATCAGAGGCTTTCAGACTGACTCATTGAATCCCAGATGATTCCTCATTTCTTCTTGTGTGAGTAAATGACTCTGAGATCTAAGTTTTCAACCAAAACTTCTTGTTTCTGCTGAAGGATCCTCCAGAATGGCGTTTCTGTTGATGTCTGTGACGGTTCTGCATCTGATTACTCTGGCCATGCTCTTCATCGCCACCATGGAGAAGGTCGGTCGTAATTCATTTTGATATAAACATGTGATTGTGAAGCATATCTTATGAAATGCTAAATGTCCCTGATTTCAATGGCACAAAACTGTAAAAATGCATATCCATAACCTGTTTAACAATAAGTTTCCTTAATATATACAGTGAATAATGACTTTCCGAGAATTCCCTGCATGACACATAAGTTTTTTGCTTTTTTGTTGACATTACTATGGTTCTAAAATGTAATAAATACTGTTACATTACATTAATATTGTTACGTTTGATTATTAATGAGACTATTTTTGTTGTTATTTTTTTCTATTACATTTTATTAATAATCTTGCTTTTCATTTTTGTAGTCTTGGTGGACTTTGGGAGACATCCAGAACACAGATCTGTGGTATAAGTGTTCGTATGATAACTCTTCAGGAACCTGGTTATGTGCGTCTGTCAATGAGAGCGGTGGGTTGTTCACACGCACGCACGCACACACACACACACACACACACTCATACAATACATGTGCACACTGAGCTGATGATCTGACTGTGTGTGTGTGTGTGTGTTTGTGTGTGTCAGAGTGGCTTCAGTCGGTGCAGGCACTGATGATCTTGTCTGTGATCCTGTCCTCCATCTCCTTCATGGTGTTTCTGGGTCAGCTCTTCACCATGTCTAAAGGAGGACTCTTCTACTTCACAGGCCTCTGTCAGCTCTTCGCAGGTCACTCTTTCATCAAATACTTACAAACAAACTCTTATCATTCATCTAGTATAGTGTCACATACTGTAAGTAAGCAAGCAAGCAAGTTAATAATTAAGTAAATAAGCAAATAAGTAAACATGTAAGTAAACACTTAAATAAATAAGTAAATAAATAAAATTGATCTATATTTACAAATATACAAAAAATGGCCAAAAGTTAAACTGTTATAAAATACATTTATCATATTTTTTAATATATTTTATTACTATTATTATTATTGTTATTATTTAGTGTTGTCAAACTATTAATCATGATTAATTGCATCCAATATAACAATTCCAAAATATATTTGTGTGGACTGTGTATATTTTTGTGTATATAAATATATGCATGACTATATTATATCAAATATGTGTTTATATTTATATAATTTGTATTATCTTTATATATCAAACAAATTATTTTCATATTAGTTTCTTTTGTATATTTCTGTATTTAATGTATACTCGTGTGTGTGTGTGTGTGTGTGTGTGTGTGTGTGTGTGTGTGTGTGTGTGTGTGTGTGTGTGTGTGTGTGTGTGTGTGTGTGTGTGTGTGTGTGTGTGTGTGTGTGTATTTATACATACAGTATATAAATAAATAAATATAAACCATGCACATGAACTTAGATGCAATTAATCATAATTAATTATTTGACAGCACTATTATTATCATTATTATTATTTTATTGAAGTTCGTAAAATATACGTAAAAAATAAATAAATAAATAAATAAAAATTTTATATATATATATATATATATATACATACACTTTTTATATTATAAAACAATATATGTTTAATATACCAAAAAATTTAAATGTATAATTATTATATATTATTTATTACATTATTATTTTACATTTTATTATTACATTATTCATATACATTATTATATTACCTTATACACTAAAAAAAATGAAAACTGCAAAATTGTTGCTAACAATTTAAATATGTTGAATTTAAACAAACAAATTAAATGTAGTAATGATCAGCTGAATTTGTTAAATTCAGCTCAAATAAATTGTTTACAACCACTTAACTTAATAAAAATGAGTAAATCCAAGGAATAATTTTTTTCAGTGTAGGGTGTGAAATGTAAAGTTAAAAAAAATCATGCTCTCTCTCTCTTTCTGTCTCTCTCTCTCTCCCTATAATACTATATGTGCTGCCCTCTTGTGGCCACTGTCTGTCCTTACTTTGTTAATTCCTCACACTCGCAGGTTTTGCAGCATTTGCGGCTGTCCTCATCTACACCTTTCAGAAGAGGGAGATTCTTCAAAATGACACTGAACTTGAAAAGGGCCGTTTCGGCTACTGTTATATCCTGGCCTGGGTTTGTGTGCCACTTTTACTAGTCAGCGGTGCACTTTATGTGCATCTGCGCAAACGGGCCTGATTTTCAACACCACACATCAGTATTTTAGTCTGCTGTGAGATTATATAAGCTTATAGCGGTTTCAGGTGTTTTGTGTTATTTTGTAATGTATTATATTATCATCTTATTAGTGTTATTTTTAATGAACAAACTCCCAATATCTGCTTTGCTGCTTTTGGGAAGTTGCAACCTTGCAATATTTTTCCAACAGTGGAGAAACCGCTGGTGATAATCAAATGGGATTTAGATGCTGAATGCAGTTTTAAAATAATTCTGTAAGAAAACTGGAAACTTTTTTTGTAGTCGAATGTGTAGTCTAAGTATCCTGAACATACAGTACGAGCGTGACATTTATATTAGAAAGATCCCTCCCTATTCAGTGTCTTTTGCACTCTTTTTCTCCTATAAAGTTATAAACAATAAAATGTATTTGCACTCTTTCCAAAAATGCTCTGAAAGCATATTTTAAATCCCTCACACATGCACTTGTCAATGGTTGTTTTTGCCATTTTCAGTGTTTTTTGTTGCTTTTGTTCAGTCTCAGTGTCTTTTCAAAAACTGAAATAACAGGCTGGTTCAGTGTTGACACCAGAAACGATTCAAAAGCATTTCATTTTTGTGTGTCAGACCCTTATGTACATGTAAAAATGTAAATATGCTATGGGCTTAAAGCGGCACAAAACTAAACAGTGCAAAAGCAACTCAAAGCGCATGATTTGAAACATTTCTATGTGTAAAATCAGCTGTGCGCGAAATATAAGCAAAGGTGATTAGTGCCAAAGTCTTTTTTTATTAGGTTCATCTTAGGTCAGACAATAAAATATACATAATATTGATGCATATAGATATATACGCACTGATACAATTCACCAAACAGGAAATTATCAGGAAAACATAATTATACACTAAATAAGTATATAAAAAATAAGGTAAAATACCACATATATGCATAAGATAACATAAAAATAAGAATAATAAAAAACAAACAAAAAAAATAATTCGTTCATTCTCTTTTCGGCTTAGTCCCTTTATTAAACTGGGGTCGCCACAGCGGAATGAACTGACAACTTATCCAGCATATGTTTTACGCAGTGGATGCCCTTTACTGGGAACCCATCACTGGGAAACACCCATACACTCTCATTCACACACATACACTACGGACAATTTAGCTTACCCAATTCACCTATACCGCATGTCTTTGGACTTGTGGGGGAAACCGGAGCACCCGGAGGAAACCCACGCCAATACGGGGACAACATGCAAACTCCACACAGAAATGCCAACTGACCCAGCCGAGGCTCGAACCAACAACCTTCTTGCTGTGAGGCGACAGCTCTACCCACTGCGCCACCGCGCCGCCACAAAATGATAAATAAATAAATAAATTATTCAAAGAAAAGAAAGAAAAAATGGCAATTAAGATATAGGTGTAGTACCAAAGTCTTTGAAAGAATTTGTATTGCATTAATGTGTCAACAAGCACAACAGCCAATGGAATTGCTGAAATTTGCATATGCAGTACTCTGGAATATACATATTCAAACATCAGATGTTATAATAATAATAATAATTAAAACTGCTGCCTCAGCAGTCAAACAAGTCACAAAAAATCAAAATGCACACATTAAAGTCTTCTGTGATCACCTTTCATAATCTGAAGTGTAATACTTTGCCTTTAAAGGGGACCTATTATGCAAAATTCACTTTCATAAGGAGGTTAAACACAGTTGTGAGGCAAAAGTGTGTGAATATAACCAGCTTCGAATGGTAAAATGTATTTATTCTATTTTTTATAATCACACTTCTTAAAAACAGTCCGGAGGAATACTTTGATTGACATTCTCCCTTTGTATCATCAGAGGGGGAAAGCCCCGCCCATTAGTGATGTCTCCCTAATTAGCATAAACAGCCCTGAGTGAGAATCAGTCATCCACAATTAGAGTTTTTGCATCATACCTGCCAAAGATAATGTCAGTAGCTATGTTTCTATCCAAAGATGCAAATTAAATTGATGTGCAAAACTGGAATATTGCATAAAAGACGTGCGAATAAAGCAGCGTTTCCATCCAATGAGTCAAAGAGAACAAAATCGTCACTTTCTGATTAACTGGCGCCAAATATCAACAGTAAAAACCGAACTTGCTGCGGCAGGAGAAGCTGCGTCAATCTTTTCTTTATATAATAAATGACTTGCGCCTCAGAAGACAATGCCGACACGCAATGAATGGGTAGTGAAGTTTGAAGGCGTGAGACGCGGAGCACAGACGCTCTTGATTCTGGAGGTAATTAGTAATATAATAACACTAATACTGAAATGGTTGAGGCGTTTTATAATGACCAAAACAACATTTCAGATGTTTTACAATATGCTCAGCCTGCTGGTTTGTCCATTTGCACACATTTTTATCATCACATGATCTCTTACAACAAAATCACATGACTTTTTTTAATGCGCATACTAAAATTTGTTCGGTAAAAGTGCTTCCATCGTAGTAAAAGGTTTATCCTACTCAGTTATGCGCATATGTTTTTTTATGCGCATTTTCAAAATTTATGCACATTGACGTTTCCATCAACCATTTATGCGCATATCCAAAATGTACATAAAAATAGGTCTATGGAAACGTAGCTAATGTGCAGTCTTCTGAGTCACTTCCTTTGACTTTTTCATTTTTTCATCAAGATAACAATAGTATTGTTTTGTATCTGCTGCTATGCTGACACACAGGCGTTTGTATCCCCGCCCTCTTTTGAAAAGAGCACAATCTCATTTAAATTTAAAGCGACAGTCACCAAAACAGCCCAATTAGAATCAAAGCCTAAAAAGGGGTAGTTTCAAAGAGTTATAAAACATTATCTGTGGTGTATTTTGAGCTGAAACTTCACATACACACTCTAGGGACATCAGAGACTTATTTTACATCTTGTCAAAAGGGGCTTAATAGGTCCCCAAAAAACAGTTGCTTTTAGATCAATTCATGTCCATGCCAAAAATCCATGCATATCTCCACCTAAGTAATATTACTCGTCTCCGCCCTTCTCTCACAACCAATAACACAGCAATTCTCATCCACGTATTAGTTACTTCACGTCTTGACTACTGTAATGCACTTCTCACTGGGCTTCCTACTAAACTTCTCCATAAACTCCACCTGGTTTAGAACCATGGAGCTCATGTCATCTCTAGGGCTTCATCTCACGAGCATGTCACACCACTTCTCTGTCAGCTTCACTGGCTTCCGGTAAAGTTTCGTATTGGTTTTAAAATATTACTTCTCACTTTCAAGGCACTTCACAATCTTGCTCCTCAATACAGTAGTATCTGGATTGCATCGTTCAGAAATGCAATGTCAGACACAATGCACTCAATGGAGCTAGTGACGTCACTGTGAGGGGTAGGGTTAGGGGTGGGGTTAGGTGAGCTCATTTAAAAGCACTGGATGCAGCTCAGATTGCATCTGCACCGAGTCTGCAGCCAGACCCCTCTCCCTCAATATCTCACCGAACTTTTCCATATTTATACCCATTCTCGCACACTTAGATCAGCCAACTCTTCCTCCCTGGTGCCACCTCGCACTCGATTAAGCACAATGGGAGCCACATCTTTTAGCTCCACGGCTCCTCGGCTATAGAACTCGCTTTCCCTGGACCTAAGGAGCAGTGATAGTCTTCACACTTTTAAATATCCTCTCAAGACCCATCTTTTATCATGTTATCTTATACTTACGATGGGTTTAAAATTCCTCTTATGTATTTAAAATTTAGTTTGGAAACGTTTTATTAATTGTTTAATTAATTTGTTCTGATATGTTTGTTGATGCTTGGTGTAAGGCGACCTTGGGTGTCCAGAAAGGCGCCATTTATAAATAATATTAATTATTATTATTATTAATATTATTATTATTATAAAAAAATATCAGAACTGGAAATCTCAAAAGAAGCCCTTTTTCATGTTAAAATGTGCACATGTACCTTTGCGTTATTTTGTTTTAATGTATGCCAACTTTATAAATAAAATATTTTTTAAAAATCACAACAGTAGTCATTATGCTTTATATTACATAGCAAATATTAGTATAGTATAGTAGTCAACTGCTCTTGTGCCTTTATTTCTGAGTGTGTAATTGAAATACTCAGATATTGATTGTTGGGACTTTATCAGCACGGCAGCATACCATCGTAACCACACATTCTCTGCTTTCATAAAGCACTGCTGGTTCTCTCGAGGGACAAAATCAACATTGGCATTCTGCATGACACGACACCTGCAGACAGACGAGGTGATTAAACAGGAATGTGTGCATTAATGAGTCGCAGGGAATTCCAGGTACCTGTTCATGCAGAACCCACAGGTGAGCAAAGGCGAGCTCGGATTAAAACACATGTAGCTGCTCGGGATTTGTTGCAATCTCAAGTTCAATCTTAGCTTCTGTAGTGCTCTTTACAATGTAATCTTAAAGGGATAGTTCACCCAAAATTGAAAATTGTGTCATCATGTACTTACTCTTTACTTGTTTACTAGTTTGTTTCTTCTGTTGAACACAAAAGAAGATGTTTTGAAGAAAGTTGGAAACCTGTAACCATTGACTTTCATTTGTTTTTCTGACTATGGAAGTCAATGGTTACCAGTTTTCAGCTTTCTTCAAAATATCTTCTCTTGTGTTCAGCAAGAAAAAACAACTCACAAAGGTTTGGAACCACTTAATGATGAGTAAATTTTCATTTTTGGGTGAACTATCCCTTTAACATAGATAAAGATCATTAGACATTCCAGCATTTCAGGCAGAGATGAGAGTAGCGTGTAAAATGCTGCTGTATTTCTAGTTAATCTGAAACAGTTTCATTTCCCACTATGAAAAATGGCCTTGATTTCAATGGTAAAAAGAAGAAAAGTGAAAATGCAACAGTAAAAATCTGTAAACTGGTTAACACTAAGTTTCCTTAAAATATATGGTGAAAAGTTGTTTGAAATGAGCACTAATTCATCATATGACTTTCTCATCACCACATGCTTATGGTTGTGTTTTTGTCAGTGTAACAAAGGCTATGATGTGTAAATGTGAAAAAAAAAACCCGATTCATTGGATTTACTACATCTTTTTAGGTTAAGTGGTTGTAAGCAATTTATATGAGCTGAATTTCAAACAAATACAATTTTGTTTAAATTGAGCTTCTATAAACTTCTTGCAACAATTTGCAATGAACCATTTTTTTCAGTGTACTACTTTAAAAACATTGCTGTATTAACACTATAAATGAATGAAATACGATAGTTTACCGTAAAAAAAAAGAAAAAGAAATTTATTTAACAGTTTGTATTGTATTTTTAACAATAAAATAGTCAACCACAGCTGCTGCTTTGTTTACCGTAAATTTGATGGATTTCTCTATTTTTTAATGAGGTATGCTGTTAAATGAGGTTTGCTGTTTGTTCAAACTATTTATTTTAAATGAGCTGAAACAACAAAATTATTGTGTTTTATTTGCGACAACTCAATTGTTTTATATTCAGTCCACTTAAATCTGTAAAATGTCAACCACAGCTTTTTTTTGTTTACCGTAAATTTTATGGATTTAAAAAAAATATATAATAATAATAATAAGTCCTTACATTTTTATAGCGCTTTTCTGGACACTCAAAGCACTTTACACATTTTTGGGGGGAATCTCCTCATCCACCGCCAGTGTGCAGCATCCACCTGGATGACCAAGCGGCAACCTCCCGCTCTCCTGGCTCAATAATAGAGCAAATTTCTATTGAGCCCCCTGTTAAAATGGCCAACTTTACAGCAGAAAAAAAGGTGTTTACAGCCTGGTACAAAGAACGATTTTGGTGTATATAGCTAATATTACCCTTCATGACAACTGTGAGGGGGTGAATTTTTTTTAAGTCTGCATAATTAAGAGCGTGGCACCTTGAGTGACAGCTACGTCTCGCTGCTCGCCGTCACTTCACCTCAGCTGATTCCGGCTGATTAGCAGCTGAACTCGGCATAATCGTATTTTTGGTTTGTTTTATGTGGCTTTACACAGTCAACTGCTTTTTTGAATTTTTCCTACAATTATCAGATGATATGGCATGCTGTGTGCACTTAATTGTGCTCACAGCCTCACAAACCATTCAAGTGGCCTCTATTTCTCAGGTGAGTGAAATTATATACTTTATATATCATATCTATAAATGTCTTTGTTTTATTTAAGATAATTTATCATTTATAATGTTCTTTAGACCTGTAATGCACTCCAGAATCTGACAGATTGATTAGCTGTAGGCTATAGAACAGTCGTCTGAAACACTGTCATACAGTGATATGCCTGGATTTCATAAATAGCCTTGCATTTACTAACACAGACTATATTTGAAGTATTTGGAAGTAATTCGCGCTTTCCTCCTGTAGAAAAACGTCATAAGAACAATGCTTAGTGGCTCAATGTAATACTACAGTGTTTTTAAAAGTCTAAACACTTCATTGATGTAGTATACAACCAAGCACATGTGGTCAGAACACAAACAAGTCGCAGGTAATGACGAATTAAGCGTTTCTCCCAAAGAAAAGCCTGTCTAAGCAAAATGCTAGCAGGGGTCTGTAGCTCCGGTCGGTGCGATGACATGCGAACAAAATGGCCACGGTTGGCCACGCCTACTTGTAGCTTCTTTTGCATTCTTCAGAAACCTATAGGTGACGTCACGGATACTACATCCATATCTTTTACAGTCTATGTGGATGACGCAATGGCAGCCATATTGCGCCAGACTGCACACCACACACCAGCTGATTGGTGGAGAGAAGTGATGAAGTCAATTATGATATGAGGATGGTTAGGAGGCCATGATGGACAGAGGCCAGTGGACAAATTTGGCCAGGATGCCAGGGATAAACCCCTACTCTTTTTCGAAGGACATCCTGGGATTTTTAATGACCACAGAAAGTCGGGACCTCGGTTTAATGTCTCATCTGAAAGACGGCGCTCACTAAGCAGTATAGAGTCCCCATCAATATACTGGAGCTTTAGGACCCACACAGATCGAAGGTTGAGCGCCCCCTGCTGGTTTCACTAACACCACTTCCGGCAGCAACCCAGCTTTCCCATGTGGACTCCCATCCAGGCACTGACCAGGCGCAGCCCTGCTTAGCTTCAGTAGGCGACCATGTGAGAGTTGCAGAGAGCTAGCTGCCAGCAGTATATACATTCTGTTGTATAATGTTTACAGTATATTTCATGTTCAATCCACTTAAATCTGTAAAACTTAATAAGGTAACCTAATTCCTTCATGTTGTCCCAACACAGATCACTTGTGGAACCCAGCATTTTTTTAGTGTATTAATGTCACTGTTGAAGTTCAGTTCAGTTTAGTTCAGATCAGTGTAATGCAACCCTGTAAAAAATGCTGGGTTCCACACAATTATTTTGTGTTAGCGCAACATGAAGGAATTGAGTTTATTTATTAGTTTTTACAAATTTAAGTGGATTGAACATAAAACAATTATGTTGTCCCAAAAACAGCCTCCAGAATTGTATTGTTTAAGCTCATTTTAAATAAGTAGTTTGAACAAACATGATTTTTTTGAGTGAAATGTCACTACTGAAGGCCGACCCACAGAAGAGCAGCTCAAGCGATGCGCAGCTCAGATGCTTGTAAAAAAAAAAAAGAGACCACTATAGACAGGTGTTGAGTTCCAGCCTCGCCTGCTTTTGAGTCGCTGGGAGGGAAGGAAGGTCTCAATCTCTGCTCCCTGAGGACGACTGGCTCAGCTGGTCCGACCAGTCACAGCCACAGAGACGTGTTTACTAAAGACACAATACATGCACAGATCTGAGATCAGCCCTGTAATGAGAGAGGAGGACGTGGGCTGGGGACTGCAGAGTTTTCAGAACATGTTTTGGGACTGGTGGATGCTTTGCTGACTCAAGAAGTGTATTTGGGCGACGGCTGGAAATGAGCAGATCAGAGTGATGATGATGACGAGGAGTAATTTAACACCAGCATTGCGAATGGGAGGAGATAGCAGAGATATGTCAGAACTTGAGGACCGAGTCAGTGAGGGTGTGTGTGTGTGAGAGAGACAGAAAGACACACAGGCACAGACGGGTGAGTCTACACTTTAGTGTGTTCTTGTGAAATATTAACTTTATATAGATACATATTACTGCATGTAATATACTGCACTCAACATTTTGATGAAAGGTTTTGAACCACTTCAAATGTAGACTACTGTATTTTGATGTATGCTTTTGTGAAAAAGATTTATAGCTGCATAATGTATGCATAAACTCTTAAAAAACATGCTGGGTTGCTTTAACCCAATTTTGGGTCAAATGTGGACAAGCTCAAATGTTGGGTTAAAGATTTAAATGACAAATTTAACCCAGCATTTGGGTTTGATCCTATTTGATCCAAAATTGGGTTTAACAATATCTAAACAATATATAAAAGGTGGGTTGTTTCAACCCAATTTGTGGTCAAATAGGATCAAAATTATATGATTTATCAGAAATGACCAATTCCTATGTACTGCAAACTGATAGTAATGTTCTCTGACACTTAATTGCATGTTCATTGTAATAAAGTAATTTTTTTTTTTATATAGCTTGAGTTTATAAATGCAATTGTCTGAACCTCAGAGTGATTTTTGAGCCACTTAAGTACATATTTATATGCACTTAACATATGTATTTTAATTTCTGAATGATTTATAAAACTTTAATAAGAACTTGATTGTTACATTTCAGTAAGTTCAAATTAAATGTTTTTTTAATGTCTTTATATGGGCTTTTGCATCACGTCAAAATAAATGTACTTTTAAAAACACAACATGATTATTATAACATTTTAAACTTTTAAAAAAGCATACTTTTTAGTCTTTCATTTAATTAAGTGAACTATTTTTAGCATTGTTGCTTGGTTCCTTTGATATATATTTCAAAATTAAGATTTTTTTTTTTCAATGACAATTTGCTTTTATAGAAATATAATATGTATTATTATATTATATTATATTATATTATATGTAAATATAAATTCACAACCACACTGTTAAACATGCTGGGTTCCACACAACTCCTTCATGTTGTCCCAACACAATTCAATTAAGTTACATTAATTGTTTTTACAAATTTAAGTGGATTGAACACAAAACAATTAAGTTGTCCCAAAAAAAACTTAAGAATTGTTGCTTCAACTCATATTTAATAAGTAGTTTGAACAAGCAGAAAAAGTTATTTTTTGAGTGTGAGTAACAGTATTGTCCCCCCCCCCCCCCCTTTTTTTCCAGGACATTTCCAAACTACAGTGACGTTCCCTCCCTTCCCATTGACTCTTGATGCCTAAAAAGAGTTAAATATCTTCAGTGCTTGAAGAAGAACCTCAACTATTTGAATAATTCACCTCCTCCTCCTCCAAGTAACTTACAGCAGCTGCCAGTTTCTGTTTACGTATCAACATGTAATTTTCCGCAGTCACTTCTTTCCTGATAGAACAAGGATTTCTCCATCATGTCAAACACTCAGGAGCAGAGCCTCAACGAGAACATCGTCTTTGTTCCATTATCAGAGTCCAGTCCGGAGTTTTTGCACTGCGAGGAGGAGCGCTACTGTGTGGAAAGCCTCGTCAGCTCTGGCCCTCAGGCGTTTTACACCCAACTCCATCAGGAACAAATCGGGCCGTTTCTGTCATCCGGAGAGGTGAAGCAGATCTCCAGCTGGACTGAGGACTTTCATCAGAGCGATGGGCTTCTGGAGGAAGGCAATGGAGAGGTGGAGGTGGGATCTGAGGGAGAGGATTTCTCTGGACATTATTTTCCGACTGAATCTGACACTCCGGCTCCATGTTTGGAATTAGGATGGCCTGAAAGGGCAATATGGATGGACACGGGTCGGGTTAATGTGTACACCAATCCTCCAACAGAGCAATCGCCATCCATACGGGAGGTGCTGAGGAGACTAATACAAGCAGCCACCAGGGTATGTTAAGTCATTAATAGTTTTTCTTTAGTCCCAGCTGGGTCAGTTTGCATTTCTGTGTGTAGTTTGCATGTTCTCTCCGTGTTGGCGTGGGTTTTCTCCGGGTGCTCCGGTTTCCCCCACAGTCCAAACACAAGCGCTATAGGTGAATTGAATAAACTAAATTGGCCGTAGTGTATGTGTGTGAATGAGTGTGTATGGATGTTTCCCAGTACAGGGTTGCGGCTGGAAGGGCATCTGCTGTGTAAAACATATACTGGAATAATTGGCAGTTCATTCCGCTGTGGCAACCTCTGAAATAAAGACTAAGCCGAAGGAAAATGAATGAATGTTTCTTTTTGATTAATCATCCAGCCCTACTCATACACTACGGCCAATTTAGTGTATATCTGGGAGACATCTATTTAATGTTTGTATTTACATCTGGAAGACGTATTTATTAGAACATTTGCTCATCTAATGTGTTAAATAGACATGTATTCTCGTTCAAATAGTTACGCTATAGGATCTGCACTCAATGTTCTGAATTGTCTCCCACAAACATCTCCATGGTTACCTGGCACGCTCCCTGTCCAAGCAGATTGTCATGCTGGTTATACTGTCAAAAGTTAGCCGATTATCAGACGCTGAATAATATCATTGCTCCTACTGCAGCCATGGTACAACAGCAAAGACTCTCATTACAATGGAATGATAGTATAGTTCCTAGGCATATCGGCCTAGAAAATAGCAACTTTTCATTTTCCGTTGGTCTTAGTATGGTCAATAGTTTGCATGTTCTCCCCGTGGGTTTCCTCCGGGTGCTCCGGTTTCCCCCACAGTTCAAACACATGCGCTATAGGTGAATTGAAACTAAATTGGCCATAGTGTATGTGTGAATGTGAGTGTGTATGGGTGTTTCCCAGTGCTGGCGCATGGGAGTAGGGCTCCCAGTAGGGCAGAACGATTTATCAAAAAGAAACATTCATTCATTCATTTTCCTTCGGCTTAGTCTTTATTTCAGAGGTCGTCACAGCGGAATGAACTGCCAATTATTCCAGCATAGGTTTTACACAGCAGATGCCCTTCCAGCCGCAACCCCGTACTGGGAAACATCCATACACCCTCATTCACAAACATACACTACGGCCAATTTAGTTTATTCAATTCACCTATAGCGCATGTCTTTGGACTGTGGGGGAAACCGGAGCACCCGGAGAAAACCCACGCCAACACGGAGAGAACATGCAAACTCCACACAGAAATGCCAGCTGGGACTCGAACCAGCGACCTTCTTGCTGTAGAGCGACAGTGCTAACCACTGAGCCACAGTGTCGCCCATGGCTATTATTTATATATATTTATCTAATAGCCATACTAATAAAGGCATTTTTCCAAGTGCCTTGGACCACTGCGTAAAACCTATGCTGGAATAATTGGTCAGAGACTAAGCCGAAGAAAAACGAATGAATGAATCTTATCAGTGGAGGGTAAAGGGTTCATATTCATCATAGAATATTAAGTAAAGATCATATTTCATTTTTTACTGTAAATATGTCAAAACTCAATTTTTGTTAAGTAATATGCATAGCTAAGATCTTCATTTAGCCAAATATAAAGACGTTTTCTTAGTATTTTGATATTTTTGAACCCTCAGATTCTCAAATAGCCATATCTCTTCTAAATATTGCATATCCTAACAAACAATAAAGTCAATTGAAATCTTATTTATTCAGCTTTCAGGTGATGTATAACTCATCATTTTCCAAAAATTGACACTTGCGTCTAGTTTTGGGGTCCAAGGTCACAATCATTGTTTGAAAAAGTGCTCTCTTCCTTTTATATGTTTACACTATAGCTTCCATAGCATTTTTAAACTAGACTTTTCACATTAAGCTTCTCCAGGAAGTACATTACAACATTTCCTGTTTTTTTTTTTTATTATTATTATTTATTTGTAATTGTTTTTCGCGTTTGCAGTTGATAGCTGTGGTCACCGATAAATTATCAGACAATGCTGTAATCAATGACCTGCAAAACGCAGCATCTCGAGGAGTTCCAGTGTACATCATCCTCAATAAAAGATCAGTGGAGGAAAAATGCTCTATACATCGCCTTCAGCATCCGGTGAGTCTCTTTATAGAAACATACTGATTCTGATATGAGTATTTCATCGCTCAAAAGTTATTTCTATTGTGCAAGCTTTAAGCCACAAAACCTCACACGTTAATAGACTGAACTTTAGGCTGTTCCCCTGAACAAAAGACGCAGACACACCTTAGAGGATAACTCTGAGCTTGTTAGCAAAATGTACTTTTCATCACAGAGTATATTTCTCTTTCTGTCCCTGTAAGCATGAATGAGAGGAACTCACAAAGCCACAGTGAACAGGTCGAGCTGCATTCATCTGGAGTGTGTTTGTGGAATGTTTTTGGTCAGAATTATCACTGTAACATCTCTGTAAAGTTAACAGGAACTGACCTTCAAAAGCTCAAAATGATGAATAAGCTGGAAATCAACTGTGCAAATAGATATGGCGAGACACTACAGGCAAAAACACAGCGTTTCATGCTCCAATTTTGAGATATTGGACTTTTTGACTTCTCATAAAGTGTTTTTTTTTTTCTTCCTAATGGAAACATATACATTTGAAATCATATAAATTAAAATTAAAAATAAATGTAAATTAATTATAATATTTTAACATTATAATATATAATTATAATATTTAAATTAATTTAAATTAAATTAATAATATTTAAGTTATATTAAATTATACATTTTTTCATGCTCCTCTCAATTTTGAGATTCTGGGCTTGTTGACTTCTCATAAAGTGTTTATTTTTATTTTTATTAGAATTAGAAACATTAATGGAAACATAACATTTAAAAAAGACTTTGTGTTTTTTCTGTATCACTTTTATTTTTTGTGTCAGATTAGATTTTTCAGTTCAATTATTTTTATTTTAGTTCTCACAACCATAATTTTACTAATTAAATGTATAACCATGGTTACTGAAAAAGGTGTATGCTAAAGCTTTGCTTATTATGATGCCTACCCTTTAGATGTAATTACCAATGAATGACACTTTCTGTACAATTTGATGATAAAGAATAAACTAAATTACGTTGTCTCAAAATGTACAGACTTAATCCTCATACTTCAATAATCTGACTATACAGTACATTCCTTTTTTAATACTGAGTCATAATTATTTATCGCCTAATATTTATGCACTTTCCTATATTTGCAAAGTAAATTGTAATTTCTTTTCACATTAATTTCATAGATTTGCCCCTTTGACAGAAATACATACACTATTTTTCATGTCAGTTCTTGCATTTTAAACATACAAATTATTCTTAAATTATACTGACTTTCTCTTATTTTGAACAGCCTCTGAATACTATTTAGGAGTAACTTATTAAAATCTTTTATACATTATCTGCACTGTATATAAATCAACTAAATCTAAAACTTTTAATCATATAAATGAATATATTAATTGTTTGTACATTCATAATAATCTGCATTTTAACATGTCTTATTGCTCTCTTTTGTAGTATGTACATTATATTGACTTTATATTACTTTTATAAGTAATGTTTGGTACTATGAGCGTAGAATACAGTGTGTATGAGTATTTTCATTCACCAATATAACGTGTGGCTTCCAACATAATTTATGATCAATAATGAACCCCGAACGTGTCATTATTGCCATGCGTCAATGTATTAATATTATTGAAATGTGTCATTATATATAAAATGTACCTTTTTTCTATTTCCCCATTATTAATTCTTAAATTAAATAAATCATTACTTTTACAATTACTAAATGTTAATAAACTTTGTTCTCTTTAAATTTAATGAAAGTCTATCAAACTATTTTTATCATGAAAATTACAGTACATATATCTTTTTTTTTTATACTTTTTTCTTTTTCAATGAGGCATAAATCTTCACTTTAGCAACACTTTTTAAAATATATATATTTTTATTATTATTATTATTATTTACTTTTTTTTATACAAACTACCTGACAAAAGTCTTGTCATCGATCCCAGTTGTAAGAGCAACAAATAATAACTTGACTTCTAGTTGATCATTTGGAAAAGTGGCAGAAGGTAGATTTTTCTAATGAATCATCTGTTGAACTGCATCCCAATCATCACAAATACTGCAGAAGATCTATTGGAACCCGCATGGACCCAAGATTCTCACAGAAATCAGTCACGTTTGGTGAAGTAAAAATCATGGTTTGGGGTTACATTCAGTATGGGGGCGTGCGAGAGATCTGCAGAGTGGATGGCAACATCAACAGCCTGAGGTATCAAGACATTTGTGTTGCCCATTACATTACAAACCACAGGAGAGGGCAAATTCTTCAGCAGGATAGCACTCCATCTCATACTTCAGCCTCCACATCAAAGTTCCTGAAAGCAAAGAAGGTCAAGGTGCTCCAGGATTGGCAAGCCCAGTCACCAGACATGAACATTATTGAGCATGTCTGGGGTAAGATGAAGGAGGAGGCATTGAAGATGAATCCAAAGAATCTTGATGAACTCTGGGAGTCCTGCAAGAACGCTTTCTTTGCCATTCCAGATGACTTTATTAATAAGTTATTTGAGTCATTGCAGCGATGTATGGATGCAGTCCTCCAAGCTCATGGGAGTCATACACAATATGAATTCTTTTTCCACTGCACCATGACTTTATATTCTATACTGTACATTATTTCTGTTCAGTGACAAGACTTTTGTCTAAGCAAAGTCAGACCTTACGTTCCTAATTAAATAATTAAAAATCAAGGCATGATCATATTTTATTTTGGTAAAATAAGTGTAATCTAGAGGCCTTTGCCTTTCATATAAGCCACTTCTGATACCAAATGATCAACTAGAAGTCAACTTATTATTTGTTGTTCCTAAAACTTGGATAGGCGACAGGACTTTTGTCAGGTATTGTACACACACACACATATATATTAAATTATAAAAAAAAAAGAAATGTGACTCTGTATGCAAATTTGTGAGTATTTAATTAAATTATGACATTTTGTACTACAAAAAAAAATTCTAATTCCTAATCTAATCAATCAACTGTGGAAATATGGTAATAAATATTAGTAAAAAAATTCACCCTATTCACCTGTCCAGTCTTGCCTTAAACTATGTGCTGAAAAAAAAAATCATGATTATGCAAATCAAGGAATTCAAGGAAATCTAGTTCAAGGAAATCTGTTTCTTCATCTTCCAGAATATCATGATCCGCATTCTCGGAGGCAAAACATTCCTGACGCGGGACTCAAGGATGGTGATTGGAGAACTGAAGGACAACTTTGTGCTGGTGGATCTGGAGACGGTCATGTTGGGGAGCTACAGGTAAAGCACACTTTCATAACAGATCTCATAAATCAGCAAGAAAGTCATTACCTGCAGATTAAAGACTTGCTCCAGGGAACAAGGGTGGGAACCTTCTGGGATCTGAACCAAGGTTTGGGTTGCCAGCTCATAGCTTTAAAGATTATAATCCACACCACCCCTGCATTAGAAAGGCAATTAGAGAAATCAACACTTTGTGGGAACGATTTGTTTGTCTCTTTCACACTACAGCTCAGATTTGTGTTGGTATGAATATTTTAAATTAACAAGATAGATTAGAATAGGCTCAAAAACTCTTTCATTCCAGTGTCAATAATCAGTAATACGTATGTCTATGTATGTGTTTTATGTGTATGTTTTTAATTCTTTACTGTATCAGGCTGTGCTGAAATACTCATGAGTCCACAAAGAATTTCCCCCCTGGCCTTAGGGGACAATAAAGTATACAAACAAACAAACAAACAAACAAACAAACAAACAAACAAACAAACATACTTACTTTAACAGAATTATATTTGATCATATTTTAAAGGGACAGTTCCCCAAAAATGAATATTTCCTTACCATTTACTT
>CAIGQV010000990.1:4174241-4187971 GCA_903798115.1 Danio jaintianensis
TGTGTGTGTGTGTGTGTGTGTGTGTGTGTGTGTGTGTGTGTGTGTGTCTAAGTCTAAAAGGTCAGCTTTGAATAGACATGGCCTTAAACCCATAAACCTCAACAGTTGTTTCAATGGGCATCAGCAAAGATGACATGACGAGACTGACTCATGCTTTCTCTTCACCACAGCGGTCTCCACTGTAATAATCATCATCTTTGGACTTCTCTGCATCTCCTTCCCTGTGGCCACCCTCATCCTGCTGGAGTGGAGAAGAAGAAAGGACAGTCAGAAAGAAAGAAATGATCCTCTTGCTGGTAAGCAATACAGATTATCCATACACGATTCTCTCTAGTCAGCTTTTTCTATAGAGTTTCAAATCACAGCTTGCACTTCTGGTTTGGGGAAATTCCATTCAAAGGAACTGATACAAATCATTTTAAGTAATAAGGTTGAATTATTTAAAATAAATTATAATCCTCCAGGTTATTTTCTCTTTTAATTCCCTACAGTGGATACCCTCCATGTATATAAAGCTTCATGTATTAAAAGTTAGTCAGTGACAATATATGGTTTTTATATTGCTATTATATTGCTTTGAGGTGCTATGTTTGTTATTAAAATACCTTTTAATTTAATTAATTTTAATTAATTAATGCCTTTTAATTTTAATTAGATTTTTTTTTTACAAAAAAACATTTTTACCATTTATATTTTAATAAAAATAGAGGCCATGTTTGACATTATATTTCTCGTAAAGAAATATAAGGGTTTTATTTATAATATTTTATTTCCAATTCAGATTGTAATTAAGCTTTATGTATTAAAGGGCACCTAGTTTACCCCTTTTTCCAGATTTAATTAAGTCTTTTGTGTCTCCAGAATGTGTCTGTAAAGTTTCAGCTCAAAACACCCATCAGATTATTTATTAGACCTTTCAGAAGTTTGCAACTTTTAGCTCTGAGCATCTTGTAGCTGTTTTTGTGGACTGTGCCTTTAATGCTAGTCCTCCCCGCCCACCGTTCCCACGTGCCTGTCAGTGTGCCTCAATCTCTGCCCTCGGCTGCCTCAGATAACAGACAGACATGAAGGAAGCAGATCTCATGTAACGTTTGTGAGAAATATTACAGTAAGAACTTTCCCAATGATTATTTGATGTATTTGTTGTGGAGTTGCAACGACGAGTCACACACACACACACACACACACACACACGCACACAGCGGACACACACACACAGACAGCGCTCACGTTTAGCTTTGCTCTGTTTTTGCTCGCAAATGTGACAGGATACACATTAATATCCACGGCTGTATGGATATCCGTTATGTTAATGTACAAAATAAACCTGATTTAACGTCCACAACCCGGGATTGAAGCGTCTTCTTTTATAATTGTACTGACTCGCGGCTGTGGTGATGAAGTAAAGCTGAAGTAAATCGTTGTAATTCATTACAAACATGCACTGTTTTAAACACGTGTTAAACTCACTCTTGATCACATTTGATGATGATTGATGATCCTAGCGAACTGAACAGATCTTTTATTCCCGGTTGCTTTGCGCACGTCCTGTGTTGTTGATATGATTATACACGTTACTACGGAGACATGTTAATACGCAGCTGTCAATCAATTGGGTGGGCGGGGAAACCGCACTCCTATGTCACGTTGCGTTCGGCCTCAAAATGTGAGGAATTTGGATGCTATTTTAACATCAGGAAATTTAAAAAAAAGAGACGTATTGTCTGTATATCACCCCAATATGACTGTACACACTATACCGACACACACTGTTCTGTCCAAACAGCTTAAAAAAGATGATTTTCATCATAGGTGCCCTTTAAAAATTAGTTAGTGACAATATATGGTTTTTATGTTGCTATTATATTGCTTTGAGTTTTGTTTTTAAAATATATTCTCATAAATAAAAATAAGGGTTTTATTTGTGACATTTTATTTCAGATTTATATTATAATTCAGATTTATAAGGATTTTAAGTAGTTTTGAGTCATGTATTTAAATTCCTTATTAGCTGGGTTTCTATCATCATCATCTTTGCAACTTTTACATGAGAAAGGAGTGGTGGAAATGTCAAAATCTAATAAAAAATCTCCTAACAATAGTAAAAAAATAAATAAATAAAATGTTTTGGGATTTTATCTTTTTTGGCAACTTTGTAGTGATTCACTTCAAATTAGGTTAAAGTAATTGGAGATGTTAAGTAATTAATTACTTTCCAGAAATTAGAAAAGTAATGTAAATACAACTTCATTCATTCATTTTCCTTCAGCTTAGTCCCTTTATTCATCAGGGGTCACAACAGCGGAATGAACCGCCAACTTATCCAGCATATGTTTTACACAGCGGATGCCCTACCAGCTGCAACTCAGTAATGGGAAACATCCATACACACTCATTCACACACACACAAACACTATGGCCAATTTAGTTTATTCAATTCACCTATAGCGCATGTGTTTGGACTGTGGAGGAAACCGGAGCACAAGGAGGAAACCCACGCCAACACAGGGAGAACATGCAAACTACACACAGAAATGCCAACTGACCCAGCCGGGACTAGAACCAGCGACCTTCTCACTGTGAGGCGACAGTGCTAACCACTGAGCCACCGTGTCGCCGTAAATACAACTTTAATGATGTAATTAAATACTATTTAAAAGTAACACCCGACGAGTAATCTTGCAGAGGAAAAACGGGTTATTTGTGATCTGATGAAATTAATTTGTTAATTATACATTGCCTTTTTTAATATTCAATATACAGTTGGTCAAAATTATTAGCCTTCCTGTGATCTTTTTTTTTTTTTTTGAACAAATGATGTTTAACAGAGCAAGAAATTTTTCACAGTATTTCCTATAATATTTTTTCTTCTGGAGAAAATCTTATTTGTTTTATTTCGGCTAGAATAAAAGCAGTTTTTAGTTTTTAAATACTCTTTTAAGGTCAATTTTATTAGCCCCCTTACGCAATTGTTTTTCCGATTGTCTACAGAACAAACCATCATCGTACAAAATTTTGCCTAATTACCCTAACTTGCCTAATGAACCTAGTTAAGCCGTTAAATGTCACTTTAAGCTGAATACTAGTATCTTGAAAAATATCTAGTTAAATATTATGTACTGTCATCACGGTAAAGATAAAAGAAATCAGTTATTCATTCATTCATTCATTTTCTTTTCGGCTTAGTCCCTTTATTAATCTGGGGTCGCCACAGCGGAATGAACCGCCAACTCATCCAGCATATGTTTTACGCAGCGGATGCCCTTCCAGCCGCAACCCATCACTGGGAAACATCCACACACACTCATTCACACACACACTACGGACAATTTAGCCTAATCAATTCACCTATACCACATGTTTTTGGACTTGTGGGGGAAACCGGAGCACCCGGAGGAAACCCACGCGAACACGGGGAGAACATGCAAACTCCACACAGAAACGCCAACTGACCCAGCCGAGGCTCGAACCAGCGACCTTCTTGCTGTGAGGCGAACGTGCTACCCACTGCGCCACCGCGTCGCCCATGAAATCAGTTATTAGAAATGTTATTAAAACTATTATGTTTAGAAATGTGTTGAGAAAAAATAAAATAAAATCTTCTTTCCATTAAACAGAAATTGGGGAAACAAATATTCAGGAGGGCTAATAATTCTGACTTCAACAGTGAGGGGAAAAAATGACATCTCATTGTACCCAGTTTTTTTTAAACCAGAATTATTCCCATAAAAAGCTTGATGCTTTCCTTATCATCCATTTGTGTGTGTTTTTCTCAGCAGAAGCAGCGAATGCAGAGACGGTTTCAGAGGAGAGCAGTTTCTGTTTCCCTCAGCAGGAGCGCGGTGGCAGCGGCAGCAGTCAGAGCTCACAGTCCTCACTGCTCTCTCAGGACATCGGCCCGCTCCAGCCATGAGGAACACAAGTGTGACCCTGGACCACAAAACCAGTCTTAAGGGTCAGCTGAATAAATAAGCTTTCCATAGATGTATAGTTCGTAAGGATAGAGCAATATTTAGCCGAGAAACAACTGGAATCTCAGAGTTCCAAAAAAGTTGTCCAAATGAAGTGCTTAGTGTAATGTACAATTCAAAAGTTTAATGTACAGTCAGAATTATTAACCCTCCTGTATATTTATATATATATATATTTCCCCCAATTTCTGTTTAACGGAGAGCAGATTATTATTATTTTTTTTTTCAGCTCATTTCTAAACAATAGTTTTAATAATTCATTTCTAATAACTGATTTCTTTTATCTTTACCGTGATGACAGTACAGAATATTTGACTAGATATTTTCCAGGACACTAGTATTCAGCTTAAAGTGACATTTAAAGGCTTAACTAGGTTAATTACTGTAGGTTAATTAGGCAAGTTAGGGTAATTAGGCAAATCATTGTATAACAGTGGTTTGTTCTGTAGACAATTGAAAAAAAAAAAAAAATGCTTAAGGGGGATAATAATATTAATAAATGGTTAAAAAAAAATGTAATTAAAAAAATAAGACTTTCTCCAGAAGAAAAAATATTATAGGAAATACTGAGGAAAAATTCCTTGCACTGTTAATAATACTGGGTGAATAATTCTGACTTTAACTGTGTTTATGGTAGTAAATATACTAGATATCTTCAAGGAACAAGGTTTTTGACATAAAAAAAAAAAAAAGATTGACATGATTTTGACCCATACAATGTCAATTCAATTCAAGTTTACTTGTATGTTTTCGCAATAATTATCATTCCAAAGCAGCTCCACAAAAGCTGCGCATAATTAGTCAAACTTATAAAAAGTTAAGGAGTTGTGTAAACGGTTGGTAGTATGTAAATGTAGTGTACTGTATAAAGAGTACAATGTGTTTTTATCTATTGACAAACCAAAGACATTTTGTGGTCCAGGGTCACATTTAATGCCAGACATGGGAACAGTCAAATCATACATGAGTGTAAACCAAGATTTTTTTTTTTATGTTTTATTTATTTATTTTTTATGGAAAAGTGTTAAAAGGAGAGATAATGTGAAAATATGATCCTTTGAGAATTTAAAAATTGTTAATTCATTGTAGCATATATCTTTGTTTTCATTAGTGTATCCAGTATTAAAACATAAGTATAGTGTATTAAAGCAAAAGTATAGACACTGATTTGATTCATTGCGATATTTACTGTAAATTTGTCAAATCGCTATAATTGTCAACAACATTTTTACTCATTCTATGACTGCACTGAACAAAACTATTCACTATTGTGAATTCATATTTTAATACTTGACACCATAGGGATAACACGAACCAAAAATCTTTGACATGCTTTACTAACCTTTTGTTTTCTCCTGGTCTCTGGTCATACACTGCACAAAATGCATGTATGCGGGTTCCACACAATCGATTTGTGTTAGGGCAACATGAAAAAATTAGGTGAACTTATTAGTTTAAGTTTAAGTAGATTGAACATCAAAAAAATGAAGTTGTCCCAAAAAAAAAAAAAAAACCCCTTAAGAATTGTGTTGTTTCAGCTTATTTTAAATTAGTTTGAATAAACTTAATTTTTTTGAGTGTATAGTCATGTGACTGCTCTGGTCATGTGACAGTTTGCATTGACTACAGTATGTGCTTATATTTAATTGTAAGAGTAAAAAATTAGTGACCACCAATTACAAGCAACCATTAAAAATGTGTTTGTCACTGAATCATTTGTTCAAGAGATTCTTCAAAAATGTTGATTCATCCAGTAATGAAAGTCTTTGGTTTGAGTTATTGAACCCTTGTTTTTATATATAATTTTTTTTTTTTAAATTAAGTTGTGTCTTCAGAATCATGATCTGTTTCAAACAATCTCAGTTTATTCTGAATCGTGCAGCTCTAGCATGAACCAAGCAACTCTGTAGCAAGCTAATGAGAAATGTGTGTATTTATCTGAGGTTATGTTGTGTTTTGTATGTAATGTGTAATTTATTTACTCAAATTCTTCTGTCTTTAAAAGTTTTTGTTATGTTTGTGATATTCTGTTGTCATTGAATCACTGCACGTAATTGAGATTGAGATTCTTGTTTCTGTTGAGTGTACAATATTTTGCCTTTTATATCTTTTGTACTTTAAGTATGAAAGGAAATGATACACAGGATAAAATCAAACAAAAACTTTTGTATAGTAAATGTTTTCATCATTTTTATTATGAAAGGTGACAAGATTTAATTGATAATTATCTTTTCATCAAGCGCTAGTTTGCTAGTTGAAAGAAAATGTTTGTTAATGTCTGATGATATGTCAGTCCCGAAATAGCAAAATAAATGCAAAATGATTTGCACAAAATGTGTTTACATTAAAAACACATTTACTCCTTTAAAAATCTTGAACTTGAAGTACAGTTGTTAATCTTAAGGCATTTATTTGTCAAAATGTACACACAAACACAACTTTTATTATGAACACATAAGATGTTTACACTACCAAAACAATCCTGAAATATAAGACCTTTAAAACACCCTAATATAAGTTGAGCTGTTGTTAAGCCTTTCAGAAAATAAACAGAATTTACGCTATAAGAGGATTTAAGTGCTCAGAGGACTTTATTATGAAAACATAAGATGTTAACGTGTATTACAAAACAGTATCTCATATTATCTTAGCAAAAAGTTTAACCTTTTTAACTATTAGTACAGAGGCATTTATTTGCCAAACTGTGCTCACATGAATTTTATTATGAAAACATAACACGTTAAGACATATTACAACAAATCCTGAAACATGAAACCTTTAAACACCATATAAGTTGAGCTCTTCTTCAGTCTTTCAGAAAAAAAAAAAAAGCTGCATTTACACTACAAATGTGCTTATATGACTTTTATTATGGAAACATCTAAGATATTAACGTATTAAAAAAAAAAAAAAAAAAAAAAACTCAAATATGAACTTAGCAAAAAGTTGCCAATTTAACTTTTAGTACAGAGGCATTTATTTGCCAAACTGTGCTCACATGAATTTTATTATGAAAACATAACACGTTAAGACATATTACAACAAATCCTGAAACATGAAACCTTTAAACACCATATAAGTTGAGCTCTTCTTCAGTCTTTCAGAAAAAAAAAAAAAGCTGCATTTACACTACAAATGTGCTTATATGACTTTTATTATGGAAACATCTAAGATATTAACGTATTAAAAAAAAAAAAAAAAAAAAAAACTCAAATATGAACTTAGCAAAAAGTTGCCAATTTAACTTTTATTACAGATGCATTTATTTGCCAAAATGTGCTCACATGACTTTTATTATGAAAACAATGTTTACACATTACAAAGAAATCCTGAAATATGAGACCTTTAAACACCATATAAGTTGACCTGTCCTTTAGTCTTTCAGAACAAAGCTGCATTTACGATATAAATGTGCTCAGAGGACTTTTATTCTGAAAACACAAGACAGTAACGTATAGTACAAAGGAAATTTTGAAATGTGAGGCCAGTAAATTCAGTACAGGTGTATGTGTGTGTGGGTGGTTGAGAATAGACCTCTGCACTGAAACACTGTGGGCTGTCAGGATGTGACGACAACACTTGATATTTCAGCTCTGTAACATCTGAATTCCCCTGCATAACATCATTTCAAATCCACTGAAAATTCCTGCTGCTAAACATTCTGGTAAGAGACTTTATGAGGGTCTTTTCTGACCTTCATCATTACACACTGACCTGCTGCTCATTTACACAACAAAAGCAGACTACAAACCCTATGAAAAATCCTTTTGTATGAGGAACTACTTTCTTCCGCCATTCATTCACGTCTGCAGCTGACGTCAGAACAGCAGGAACTGTTCACCAAAGTCACTTTAGAGCTAGTATTTGAATGATTCTCTAGCGTAATGTCTAAAGTGATGACAAAACAGGTGATTTTGCTCACAATAGTTAACCCCGAATATGCCAAAGCAAACACTAGCAGATCACTATGGTATAAATACAGCACTACAACATACAAAAGAGAGAGATCGACTTAATGTCACTTACCTGTTCTATAATGATTTGTTCAGCTGTAGTTTGAAATACAAAAAGAAAACACTGAGTTTTACTCCCCTAAGGACTTATTATGCGGTCTCTGTCACCATCTTGTGGCGCAATCATCTTTGCTCTGCTCGGTATGACAGGCACTATCCTTATAAATGAACTGCATAGTTGCAAACTAAACAACTACATTCTCATCTAAAAAAAAAAAAAAAAAAGCCTCAAAAGTACATTATGTTGTCCAACAGCTGCGATATTTGTAAAACTGTAGTGAGTTTATTGATCTGCTGTCACTCTATGTGTGCAGAGTAATACAGAAGAGTGAGGAGGCTGTACGAGTGCTGATATTGCTAGTGATGTGACGTTGTGCACCAACGCTTCGAAGCATGTATCAAAAAAACGATACATCTCGCAGTGAAGCAGTGTGCCGGAGCTTGATTCGTTTTGCCATCATCACGTGATCAGTGACGTCCGAAGCTTCATTTTCGCCTATACTCACGTGACTGCTTCGAATTTTGATTCAAAGGTTTAAACACCCTCATGGGTTAGTAAAGTGTATAGCGAGAGATTAGGCGTCGATTACATACATTTCTACTGTTTCAAAGCACCGCACCGGTCCCACGCACCAGTAATTCAACTAAAATGCAATAGTAATTCATAGTAAAAAGCTTTTGAACCATACTAAAGTGTATTAGTGTATTATTTACAACTAATTTTATAGAAGGCCACTGCATATTGTAGTATAGTGTGTAACGGAGGACAGCTGGCGAGTGCAGCCTGAAAGCCGCACTCCCATAGCCTCCTCAGAGCATTCGCCTCCCATGCAGAAATCGCCGGTTCGATCCCTGCTTGGAACGAGTCGGTGGGTGAAGGACCAGATGGAATAAGATAAATGTAAAAACTTTTGAATACCTTGGATTTTACTACAGTCATCGGTGGTGTAATGTGACATATCTTATTATATACCTGATTCGAGATCCAGACAGAACTGTTGTATAAATGAAATCTTACCCTTCAGATAGCATTATTATGTTCCAGTTTAGCTCTTTTAGAGAACTAATATGTTATTCTACTTCCACACATATATAATAAATGACCTCAATAAACAAATACCTGAGGATTTACACATACACACACACACACACAAAAAAAAACTAACATTTTATTTGTTCATAATCTGCTCTACATGCTGAATATTTGATATTTATTATAACTACTTCTGACCATGAATATGATCTGTGGCCCAACATTTAGTTGTTACGGAGCCAGATCATTCTCAAAAATAATACATTTACAAAATATAATTCATACATCCACAACACAATTCACATTTACAAAATCCAGTTTGTAAGTTCAAGACACGATTCAAAAATACACAAATCCAATTCGTAAAGTCAAAACCCAGTTCATAATATACACAAATCCAACTCATTTGCCGAAAATATTTATACTTCTATAAAAACATTTTTACTTGTGAATTCACAAATTGTGTGTTGTATTTATAAACTGTCTTGAACTTACAAACTGGATTTTGTAAATGTGAACTGTGCTGTGCATGTATGAATTTTATTTCGTAAATGTATTATTTTTGAGACTGATCTGGCTCCATATTTAGTGTTAAAAAACAGCACCTGATGATTGATTACAACATTTAAACCGCTGGAAACGTGATACATTTCTGTTAGCACCATTGTGGTTCCCTATATAGTGTGTATTTATAAGTGCCCTCCATTAGGATTGTCAGTTTGTTAATTGTTTTGCACGTGTTTTCTGAACTTGCAGCACATTTGAGCTCTCTCAGCCACCGTATTTTTGTTGTTTACATAGTGACTATCAATTTGAAACAACATAGGCTCATTCTGAAAACGTATCCCTATATACTTTTTTGGAGATCATGAATTATGTAGCCAGAGGAACGTATGGCTGCATTTCATCTTTAAAATGAACGCTACGGGGCGGTATGACGCCGCTCCTTTTCGCGCTTACCAGCTGACCGCTTACCTCCATGTGGGCGGCTTTTCCGCTTTTACCAGCTTGTCCAGTGGCTCGCCGTGTACGTTGGAGGATTTGAGACGCAGAGCGGAGTTGACCGTGACGACGAGTTTCGAGTCTGGCGAAGAACGGTTCCAAAAAGCGGGTAAGACAAAAACAGAAGCCAAAAAATAAAATAAACAAGTAAATAACAGGGTGAGAATGTGGTAAAATCTGAAAACGTGGTAAAAATCAGGTGGCTTTTTCTGGATTGCTTTTGAAAACACTGTCGGTTGGGTTTAGGGAAGTAGGTGGACGCTGGTCAATCGGAGCTTTTTAAAACACTATCGGTTGGGTTTAGGGAAGGAGGAGGGTGGGTTAGTCGATCGGTCAGTCAGTCAGTCAACAGTGCCCTCTGGTGGATTTACGAGAACAGCAGGCACAAATGGCACTTGCGAGAGAAAGTAGAGATCTGAAAAAGCGTACACAGCAGCCTCTGGTGGATTCGCGAAAACAAAAACTGCAAAAAAAAAAACGTAGCTCCTGGGACGTATTTGGCACTCTCCAGAAATGTATAAAGCGGTACGTAATCAGAATGAACCGGGGTTAATTTGAAATCTGTTTTCAAAAGACCCCTAAAATCCTGCATTTATTTACATTTTTAGCTGAAAGCAGTGTACTGTAAACACTCAGTGTAACAGATTAATATGTGTCCCTGAAATGGATTATACCTTACTTGCTGACACACTCAGGAGACTAGCATGTTAGCTAACAGTTAGCATGCCACCGTTCACTGCTGTTTACAGTTCTCTTTCTTGTCTTTGGCTTTTTGTCGGGCTGTTTTGTCGCTCTGCCGTTTCATGGGTGGTATGAAGGTGGGTTCTGGTAAATAGTCATAGAAGATGCTGTGTGGGTTACGAGGGGCCAAACACAGATCTGCTGAGGAAACAGGAAACAACACAAATGCATTTATTATACTTTCCGGTTATCAGTGACTGACACATATTTTTAGTTTAGCTTATGGGAAGTACGTTTTTAAGTATCTTGAATAGAGTATATTTATTTTAGGAAACCGATACTTTTACTTAAATTTATCAGAGTAAAGCATTATTTTGAAGTGTAAAAATCTTTCAGAGAAATGATAGTGATGGTCTCTTAAAGGAACAGTTCACTTAAAATGTATTTACTCATCCCTCACTTGTACTAAACCTTTATGGGTTTCTTTTTTCTGTTGAATACAAAAGATGTTTTGAAAAATGTTGGAAAGCTGTAAACATGGACTTCCATAGTAGAAAAAACATATACTATGGAAGTCAATGGTTACCGGTTTCTAACATTCTTCAAAATATCTTCTTCACTTCAAAACCACTTGAGTAAAGGGTGAGTAAATTAAAATTTTTGTGTGAACTATCCCTTCAACACATTAAATCCACTGTTAAAGACACTTTAGTGTAAACACAATCATTAATATTTATCACTACACTTCCCCAGCTCACTGATTACATAAAAAAATTCCAAACATTTTCTGTCTGTTTTAAAATGTTATGTTAAAAGACACAAATGACGCATTATTTAATTGAATCTGTTGTAATTTTACACATATTTCTAGCACACAAACAAATGAACATTGGATGAAATCAGATTCAGATTTCTTGTTTCTTTTTTGACATATACTCATTCAAAATTAAAACTTTTAAAGAGTAAATTTTGGGAATCTCTTTTAATCACTACATAACTTGAAGAAAATACTGCAAACATCTTTTCAGTATTAAATATATACAATGAGGCACGAACAACGCATCAAAGCATCAACATCTGTCCTTTAAATACGTTCAGAATACAGACATGAATAAAATGATAATGTTTGGTGTATTTAAGAGCAGCTGAAATGAAGATTTATGGCTCAGTGCAGGAAATATTTGAGAAAATAAATTGATAAATGCAATAAATGAAAGACTTGAAAGTGTACTCGAGATGGTTTCTTTATAATAGACTGGGGAAAAAACATATATCATAACTGACGAAGCATAACGGAGCATAAAAAAAAATAGTGTACTTTTGTACTTTAACTCAAGTAAAACTGAGGAAATATATATATATTTGTCATTTTTTTATTATTATATGTTTTTGTATGCTCCTTAAATCAATAAAGATAAAAATAAAACTAAGGATTTTATTCTTTTACTGCAGACATTTATAATTAGTGTATCTTTTACTCTTGTTCTTGATGTATGTACTTAAAGATATGAGTGAGTGTTTGTACCTGTGGAAGGACTGCTGGAAATTTGACTCTCGCGTTTCCTAGCCTTGAATGTTGGGTCCAGTTCCTCTGCTATGTTGTGAATGTGTTGGTTTTTACTATAAAGAGATCATCAGGGTGCAAAGATACAGTGTTGAGAGGCATTCTTGAGAAACAGACAGCAGATTGTGTGAACGTGTGTGATAAATGATATGTGTGACTCACAGCGCAGTGCATGATGGGCTTGCTGTAAGGGTTTGGATGGTGAAATCTTCCTCTTCCGCAGGTGAATGAAGGCCGTCTGAGTTCAGCCGCTCTCGCAGCATCTGAAGAGCCTGAAAGACAGATGGAAAATTAGCATTTACATCTAAAATGAAAAAGTGGGAAAAAAAAGACAACAGCATTTTGAGGCACCAATATGAAGAGTTCAAATGCAAAACCAGAAATTTCCATCGAAAATGAACATTTTTCTCAGCCTCTGTTATTTCACTATAAAGACCATGAAAAGAACTTATCCTTTGCCATAAAAGTGAAATTACTGAACCTACACACAGGAGTCTAATAAAAATGCTCATTTTAGAAAAATTCTGAGGGCATTTAGAGGTTTCTGCATCTGAACTCTTCATATATATATATATATATATATATATATATATATAGAGAGAGTTGAAGTCAGAATTATTAGCCCCATTTGATTTTCTTTTTTTTTTATTTCGCAAACAGAGCAAGGAATTTTTCACCGTATTTCCGATAAATTTTTTTCTTCCAGATAAAGTCTTATTTGTTTTATTTCAGCTAGAATAAAAGCAGTTTTTAATTTTTTAAAACCACTTTATGGTCAATATTATTAGCCCCCTTAAGCAATATTTGTTTTCGATTGTCTACAGAACAAACCACTGTCATACAATGACTTGCCTAATGACCCTAACTTGCCTAATTAACCTTGTTAAGCCTTTAAAATGCCCTTTAAGCTGAATACTAGTATCTTGAAGAATATCTAGTAAAATATTATGTACTGTCATCACGGTAAAGATAAAAGAAATCAGTTATTAGAAATGAGTTATTAAAACTATTATGTTTAGAAATGTGTTGAGAAAAATCTTTATTCCATTAAACAGAAATTTGGGAAAAATATACAGGGGGACTAATAATTCAGGAGGGCTAATAATTATGACTTCAACTGTATACACACATATACACTGTACAGACAGTATATCCCATTTAGAGCTGTGAGACAAAATGAAGAGACCACTTGAAAATTTAGTTTCCCTGTATTTATTATTTATTTATTGTTATTATGTACATTTTTGTTTTGTTCTATACAGGTTTAGTAACATCTATTCCAAATTTCAAATAAAATATTATAATTAAGAGCTTTTTCAATAGAACATTAGACAGAATGACAAATGTTATTATTTTTTGTTGACACTGAAAATCAGGGTTATTCAGCCAAATATTGATTTCATATATATATATATATATATATATATATATATATATATATATATATATATATATATATATCCATG
>CAIGQV010000990.1:4281559-4303402 GCA_903798115.1 Danio jaintianensis
AGACAGACAGACAGACAGACAGACAGACAGACAGACAGACAGACAGACAGAGAATTACTACATAGTGTACATTACAGGGTTACAACTGGATAGACAGACAGACAGACAGACAGACTACATAGTGTACATTACACGGTTAAAACTGGATAGATAGATATATAGACAGACAGACACAGAATTACTACATAGTGTACATTACAGGGTTACAACTAGATAGATAGATAGATAGATAGATAGAATTACTACGTAGTGTACATTACAGGGTTACAACTAGATGGATGGATGGATATCATTTACTCAGTTTCTTTCAACACAAAAAAGATCACATGCAAAATGCTGGTTTCTGGGACCCATCAACCTCTATAATAATTTTTTTATGGCAATTTTTAGGCAATGGGCCAATCAGCATTCTTCAAAATATCTTCTTTTGTGTTCAACAGAAGAAACTCATAAAGGTTTAAAACCACATGAGGGAAAGTAAATGATTCATGTTTTCTTTTGTGAACCATCCCTTTAATAAAAAAAAAAAGATTTATAGATTTATATAAGTTTTCAAGATCTGCTCCAAACTCACATCACAGGTTGACATTTCAATAATCAAATATTCACTGTTTTTTTTTCAGTGAAATCAATATGTATGATGAATGTGATCAGTTTGCACTAACAGTTTGGTTCTCATTTCATTTGGTGCAGATCAAAAAAAATAAAACAATACATGCTGTAATTTTGAAGACCAAATAAATAATAATAATAATAATAATAATAAAAAGCTTTATGATGTATATTTTATGACGGAAATTATCAGACATTTAAAACATTGCTGTGTGTATGTTGTTGTATGAGCTTATAAAAAAATATTAATGAGTAAAACTGTCAAATCTATACAAACTAAGATCTGATGAACAACTGTACTAAACTGTAAAAGAACAAACTATCCTTGATGGTTGTCTTTGCTTTTTTGTGACATCATGTCCTAGTTTTACTTTCTTAAGATGTTTTTTTTGTTTGGAACGTGTTCACATTTCAGTCGAATCACAGCAAAGTTTGTTTGCATGCAGACAGATTTACCTTTTCAATGGTCTCAATCTACATGCTTGGTGCACACCACATCTCTTTAAATGAACAGCAATACCAAATAAAGTGCAAAAGATTGTATTTTTAAAGGGATAGTTCATGCAAAACTGAAAATCCTGTCATCATTTACTCACCCATTTCTTTTTCTAAACCTGTTTAAGTTTATTTATTCTGTTGAACACAAAAAATATATATTGAAGAAAGATAAAAACTTGACTTCCATAGTATTTGTTTTTCCTACTATGGATGGAACGGTTACTGTTTTTCAGCTTTCTACTAAAATATCTTCTTTTGTGTTCAACAGTTTAAAAAAAAAAATCTCCTAAAAAGAACTTGACAGTGAGTAAAAGTTGATTTTTGGCTGTACTATCCCTTCAATTGAACCATATGTGCCAAGTGTAAACACATCATAAATTGGGATATGACTTGGGAAAGTATTTTTTTTTTTCATCAGAAAAGATCAAACTAAAGTCTACGACACTCAGATAGTTGAGATTGCAATGCTTTGCGGTAAAAAAATAACTAAATCACTCTACACAATCATGCATAAATCCCCATTATATAGAAATCTCTGTGAAGTCTCCAAATAATAAAACTCTAATTTTCCAGCATAAACAAATGCTTGGATCTGTTGACTTTTGCCATTTTTAGACCATGTATAGCATCATAATCACCATAGTCAAGTGCAATGTTCCTAAATATAAAATTATTATAAAAATTGCATCTAACATGTTGCAAATTTGGCTATATCAACAGTTATTCTGCTCTGTGTGAGCATCAGCCTTAGAAATATCCACAAAGTTGATTGCACATTTCATTGAATGATTCTTAATACTTATGAACTTCTGCATCTCATGGTGAAATATAAAAACAGGTAGTTGTTCACAATAAATAGCCCATCAAATGTTCAATAATAAACTATATTGTTAAAAACTGGTTCAATCGTTAAACTACATAATTCATAGAAATCATTTTAAGAAGTCATTAAAACACTTAAATTATATCTTATTCTAGATCCCAGCCATAATGTTTCACAACACTATATGAACAAAGCAACTACAGAACCTGATGCCATCACTCAGATCTCACCCTTGGTTTCTTTAAACCTGCTTTAGGATGCACAGGGAGAAAACAAATCCTCTATATTTCCAACATTCATAACAAACCCACAGAATGTTATTTGAGACACTGAGGCGCGCCTCCGCCGTGCACATGCACGGACACGAGTTTGCTTTAAGACAGATATTATTTAAAGGCCCTTACCTGCGATGAGCATCTCACAAACACACCACAACATCACCAAAACACATAAACATTCAAACGAGATATAAATCGTGTAATTCAGTATTTAAATCCAATGGGCACTGCGCATGCGCTATAAGCATAAGCCAGCGAGACGTTTTACGAAAAGCCACAGACAGGTTAGTAAATATCGACTATATCAGGGCTGAGTGCTGATAATTATGTGCTATATAAAAGCACACACTTATTAAAGAGCAATTTGAACGCGGTATGCTTTAAAACATAGAAGCTAACGTTAATCACAAACCGTAATCGTCGTAAACGTTGCGCGTCTTCCTTTACGAACATTTCTTAAACGTGACTGCACTATTATAACTGTTAACATCTTTCGTTCGCTTGAGGTCTGTGTATAAAATTAGTACTTACTTGGTGTTTATGTTCAATAATCACTTGCTCCACTTTCTTGTGCGTCCCTCCATTACTCCGCCAGAACACAACACACGGTGCAACGTGAGGTTGGCCGACCAGAGCCACGCCTGCTCGATTCCCATTGGTGCAAGTGTTTCCTTGTAACGGTCTGATTGGTCGAGGGGCGTGGACATGACGTCAACTAAGCGAAGGATGCGGCGCACTCACGTGTATGGCCATGTTATACAACAGATGAAAACAATGGCGTAGTGGCAGCGATCTCGCGTAGTAACGAGCTGATAGCAGTAAAACCTGGCCGTACAATGTACTGGTATGATTTTAGGGCCTTAAACATTAACTAAATAATTTAACAAGCTGCCGTCGTTACGAGAAAGCGTAATGCAGAGCTTTACGTTGCGCCTCGAGCTGACAGGAATTAAGTAGATCAAATGCTTAGTGATCTACTTTCCCGCTCGCCGTTAAAGCCTAGTATTATTCACACACGCGTTATTAATATGGATTTTTCCCGTTTGTGTACTCGGTTACACCCACTTGCGGAAAACTCAATCCTAAAAAGTTAGTTGTCAAGGATAACTGATTTAATTTGGTGCTAGAATTAGTTTATTGGGTTTGGTATTCACCTTATTTCGCAATGTGGAAATAAACTTGTATTTATTTATTTTTTTGCTAATGTTACGACCTCTGATTTAGGCTACTGTATTTTTTAGTATAATAATAACAAACAACACTACTTAAACTACATAACGCAAGATTAAAGTACATTAAAATATAGTACATTGTAATAAAGGTAAGAAAATATCAAGTAGCTTAACGATTGCTTTTTTACTGCTAAAGACTGGAAGTATCTGACAAAAACAAAACAATACTACCATAACACATTTAAGTTACGTGAAAAACAAGATGGATAAAGACTTAAAACCACAGTTCAATGTTGTTTTAGCATTAATACCACTTACATTCTGAAAGGTCAGTTTTGGTTGAACACCAGAACAACTTTTCTCATTTGTAAATACAAATTTGTAGAATCATCCAAGCGAAATTCTTGTAAAAGCAAAAAACAACCGGAATTATGGCTTTGGGTGAGTACAAAAGGATGTTAAATCCTGGTTTTATTAAGCCAACATGGGGCAATTCGGTTTGTAAGGCCACAGTATAGAATTGCACTTGATTACAATTTATACACATGTGAGACATACAAAGAGACACATACAAAATAAGCTCAAATATAGCATAAAATGTTTTGGCACCGTGAGCATGAGGTGAAGAAAACCCAAAAAAATTCAATACTACTGAGATCTTGTTAAGCGAAGTTATTTCTAAGCAAACTATTTCTACACAAGGCACTAGATGTAAGGCAGTTAAATTACTAGTGAGTGATCACTTCAAAATTCGATAATATTTCAATCTTGTATATAATATTTCTGTGCAGGTGTTTCGTTAGAGGTTGGCAGTGGAGTTTGTCTATTGGTATATCTGATGGCACGTCTGTGGTTGTTCAGGAAAGGCTCTCATATGATGTTGGCACAGAAAGTGTGTCTGATTTCAGCACTCCAATAAAATACAGTCCACGAGGGATTCGGATGGCTTTCAAAACAAGAGTTTAGATGGGTTTTGGTCAATATATTATGACAGCAAACTGTTATTTGTGTGTTTCTGAATAATTCTGTAACACACTCGCTGTTTTTTGAGCACAAAAGGAGTGTGTTTGATGCGTTTGGAAATCATTTTGTAACACATTCAAATCTAGTCATTAAAAACAAAAGCTAAAAAAAAAAAGGAGACAAAAACCCATTGAAGATAGTTTACAAAAGATGCATTTGACAATCAGCAGGTTAGAACTTATCGGAAAAGCATTTGGTTGTTCGTTCATTCGCTCTCTTCTTTCTGAAGTGAATAACTCCTTCATATCCTGATCTTTTCCTCTAACCAATCACAACCAGACTTTGTGCCTCTTTATGACTGCGTCCAGACTGGAAAAAAAGAAAAGTGAAAGGTCATATAAGGAGGACCATTTAAAATGCATAAATTATACATCCATTAACCTACTGTACACTTAATAAATGTCTTAATTCTTCCAGCAAATCAATCACAGTGCTGGAGTCTGTAATCTTACACTGCTGCCACCTCAGGAGTTAAAGAGAAACTTACTGACAATGACGATAATGATGATCACAACCACGGCTATCAAAATGGCCCACATCTGCAAGACAACGAACAAGAACACATTGACAATTTAGTGCGTAAGAAGGCAGTGAAGCCAATTCAACAGGATTAACAGTAAATTTGTTTTCAATGTATAAATCAGACATTATGGTCCTGTTTCCACCTGGTATCTACATGAACTTCCAGTGATCTTGTCACAGCTAGTCAGTGTATTATAACACAATGTAGCGACTAGTGATGGCAGAAATTAAGCTTTTCAAAGCTTTGAAACAATTGATTCACAAAATAATTAATTTTTTTGAAGTATTGGAAACACCACATGGTGGTCAGAACCATGTAAATGCAACCAAAACATCTATTATAATTGACTTTTTTTTTTTTAAAGGTGCAGTATGCAAGTTTGACACCCAGTGGTTGAACTAGGTATTGCATTCCTGGATCAAAACAAACGCAAGCGCAGGTTACCAGATTGAGGACAGAGTGAGTCTGACGATCGAGCCTAAAGGCTGATTTAAATCATGTTCTAACTAAAAGCAAAGGCATGCGATTGAAGGATAATTTTCATATTAAAAGGAGTTTTTGTTCTAACCAACACCTGAAATTGATATATTAGAAACAGCTTCTATTTCTCACAGCTGAACAACAAAAAACTGACAATGATCACCTCAGGTACACCTCATGTGCTTTATTCAGTGTTAAATGCTAATAATGTGAGTTTGAATCCCATTTTACATGACATTTAGCAGATAGTTCACCTCAGATCTTGAAAATAAAATAAACCATTTGAAATTGAACTTTAGAACTGTGACTCAAAACCAACACATATCAGTGATTCAGCATCTACATTTAATAATGTTAAAGAGGTTTAATATGAATTAATTAGATTATAAACCTTACCGTTTCATGAGTGCATATTCTGTGCTTCTGAATGGCTGTATTTCAATTTCTGTTGTGTTTCATCTGGTGCAAACAGCCAAATTGCTTATCACTGCAAATCTCTTCACGTAGTGTGTTGTTAGGACACGGGGTTACAATGTAACCTGCTCACCTAATGTGTACGTTCGTAATATTTATATTATTTGCTAGTTAATAACCTCATGTGGAACTCTGAATCTGCATCTCATATCAGAGTCTGCTACTGTCCACCGGAGGTCGCATTTTGGTCACGGGCGCATACTTTGAAAGCCTTCCTGACTGAATGAATGTAATAAATGGTTTTCCAACAAGGCAACCCGGGGTGCTGAAATATAATTGGCTAAAGTGGCAGTGGGCGGGTTAAAAGAACCAAAACAAAGAGAGCCTTCCGGTGTGTAACACACATTTTCAAAGCAGAATATCTGACTTCAGCATTGTTTTTCAGATAAACAAGAATGTTCACTTGGCATGTTTCCTAAATATCTGCACACATATTATGGTATTTTTAGGCTTTAGAAGAGTCAAAAACTTACATACAGCACCTTTAAATAAATATATCTAACTCTTAACTCTATAATATAATAATTTGGGGGTTTTCATCTTTATTGGGATAGGTCAGTAAAGATTAGAGACATTGAAGCAGAGAGAGAGAAAAAAAAAAAAAAACTCGAACTGGGAAACGAACTCGGGTCACCGTGATCACCATAGTGCCATGACGACGCACTAACCACAAGGCTATTGACGCTGACACATTGCAAACTTTACATTGAAAATATAACCTACAACATAAATGCACTTCACTTATCATCCGATATCAATAAATATTAAGAGTCTGGACAATAAGAATTCTTTTATACATTTTAGAGATGTATTGTTTGTTCCATGATGGGACTGTCATTAACGGTTATTCCTTTTCCTTTGACAAATCTCTCATTAAAACATCCACAAACTTGTAAAACTGACCAGAGATTAGCTAAAAACTATGATGTTCAGTGATTCTCGCCCCCGGTGGAGAACCATTGAATTTTCGAAATGTTTCGATTCAAATGACGTAATGAAAATTTGTTTACTTAAATCATGTGATCTTGCCAATTTAATACATATTCCTGATTTTAAATAAAAGATTCATAAAGGTTTCAAAGCTTCATAAAGCAGTGCTTCAAAATCAGCCATCACTAGTAGCGACGTTCTATTGAAACTGTCTGTAAACAAAGCAGAGCTGTCAAATGATATTTTAAAAGGCAATATAAAAAAAACAACTAAATGAATAAAATGTTAAAACTGTCATTTTTTTCCAAAGATACATTCATATTAAATGTGCAGTGCTCAAATTTAGGCAATAAAGTCAAAGTCTTTTGCAAAATCTATTTGTTTTGATATTATTTTTACGTTTCCAACATAGGTGGGAAGGCATAAAGCCACGTCTGAATTCAATTTCTGCTTCACTTGCTGTCTAAGGAGCATAGGTGTGTCCTTCAATATCACAATCCTGTCCGTTCCATTTCTGACAGTTAAAAAATAAAAACGATGACTGGAGGTGTCACTTGAGTGTAAATATACATTTTGTTGACCAACATTTTCCACCGTCAATGCCATTTCAAGTATTGTAGTAAGCAAATATTCCCATAGTTATCAGCAAAGCTCTCTGTTTTGTTGTTTTTCCCATAATATTAGCATTTCTTTTAGCAATAATTTGTGCAACATTTCCAATAATATTTTTTTCTTCTGGAGAAAGTCTTATTTCTTTTATTTTGGCTTAAATAGAAGTGGTTTAGATTATTTTTTAAACAATTTTAAAAGGTCAATATTATTAAGAATTTTCCCTCCCGATTGGCTACAGAACAAACCACTGTCGTCCAATGACTTGTCTAATTATCCTAAATTGCCTAGTTAACCTAATAACCTAAATCAAGCCTTTAAAGAAATAAGTTATTAAAATTAATATGTTTAAAAATGTGTTGGAAAGATATTCTCTACAGCACTTGGAAATATTTGAAGGATAAAAATGTAGAGATAGAGTTTTGAATTTATTGCCATATCAGCTTCTGATTCTCTAGCTATTTTAGGTCAAAACAAGATCACATTTACAACATTTTATAAACATCACTTATAATAATAAAAAAATATAGCAATAAAAAGACATCAACAGCAATAAATAATACACAAGATAAAAATCTAAAGCAGTTTTTTTAAGGTTTACTTTTGATAGAAATTGTACCATTTTTGAAAGATTCACATTTACAAATATTTCCTTTAAAGTGTCTCCAGATAAAACTCATTGTCTGATAACATTAAAAACAGGGCATTCCAAAAGTATCTGTTTAACAGTTTGGTTTCTGTTATTCAATATTGACATTTTGGGAATAAAGATGTAACAGAACAGCTAATGCCGAATTCAGACTGCATGATTCTACCCCCGATTTTGACTCGCTGACAGGTTTTGAGAAATCACAGACAAATGCCTGAAATCACAGGCAAATCGGTGCTCGTTCACGTGAGTAACAATCATACAGTTAAAAGTGCTTCTTTTCGGTCTATTTGGACCCAAAAAATGGAGGAAAAACTAGTGGAAATTTGGCAGGAGCACCCGTGTCTGTTTGACATGTCATCTGAGCAATACCACAACCGGGCCGAAAAAAAAAAAAGTTAAGGAGAAATTGCTAATTTCCTTCAAAAGCCAGGTAAGCAAAATAAGTACATTTTCTACCCCACTAAAGGCTTCTTTCTCATTAGTTAATAGCAAAATACGTATACTACGTGACCTCGTGTTGTTTCCATGTCACTTCTCGTGTGTGTTTTGTTGCGAGACGTAGTTTGTGGACTGAGATAAAATTGTCACCGATTCTTCCTATTGTAACATCATGCAGTGTAAAACCCCCTGTCGCTGATCCATCTTGCAGTGTAAACACAGCAGCGACGGAACGCTACCCCAGATAGTCATGCAGTGTGAAAACCTCTTTGCCACGACTACTTTAAAAATCATGCAGTCTGAACTCGGCATAAGAATTTTGACTTCAACTATATTAAAATTTGAAACTAATCAAGTGTATGACCTGACCTCTACGCTCTTGAGGAGTGTTTTACCTTGACATTCTTCCACCAGTATTTCCTCTTGAGTTTTGCGGCGCTGGTCTCAAACTGAGAGGCTCCGGCCTGCAGGGCATCGGCACGATCGTCCAGCTCTGACAGCTTCTGGTCTCGTTCCAGGACTTTATCAACATTCACTCTCATGATGTCCACCACCTGGAGAAATAAACAAACAAACAAAACAAAAAAAAAACGCCCGCAAGGCTGTTAGAGAACTCTGGAAAAGTGATGCGAAGGCCTGAAAAAGTAATCAAGGTCAAGGAATGGTGCCATATGTGTAAACAAACAGCTGTCTGAGCACCGACGGAGCTTTATTAATCAGTTTAATGATGTGAATCTTTTGGCAGGATGGCTTCTGTAAAGCAGCAGGACTTTAGTAGTCAGCACTTCATACTAACAGCACTGAAGTAGAGGGTTTCTTCAGGTTTCATTGAAGACTTTAAAAGTACAAATGACATCAAAACTAACCATATGATTTCGTTAGCTCACATTGCTAGTTTTGTGGTGAACAATTCATCTGTGCATGTCATTAAGAAAAAAAACAAAAAACAGTTTGCCCTTGTAATCTTTAATTGAAATCTGAAAAGCACTTCCTGTTGTTTCAGTTAAATTCTCAGAGGTATTGGGCGTGGCTAACATATTTAGCCACGCCCCCTCCAACTGTCAGTTTTGACAACAAACAGAAATGGTGTGGAAGAGGAGTCTGTTAGGTTGTAATAACTCTCCCCAAACCCTTTTCCCGATCATTCTGAATGAAGTGCCTACTTTACTACATCCAATCAGCTCGCAGTTGAAAAAACAAGCCACGCCCACTGTTTACTCATTTAATGTTTCGTTTCTCCAGGAACTGCATCACAATACGAAAAAAAAATAAATAAAAAAAGTTGCAGCTTACGGTTCATGTAGACTTTAAGAGCGTTTTAAGACATGGACTTTAAGACCATTATTACAAATGAAATTTTAGACCTCAGACTGACTACAGGGCTAAACACTAAAGATGCTTTTTTGCCTCATCAAAAAAATAAATAAAAATTATTTATTCCTGAAGCCACATATTTTACATAATGTGTCAAAACAAGCAAACTCTAGTTGTATACATGCTCTTCATTTCAACAAGTTTTACAACTATAATTAACTAAATATATGCACAACGGTCTGTCCAGGCCAGTGTCCCCACCAGGCATCTAAAAATACATTGGGAACTTTTAAACAAATGTTATTGTAAGGATGATAATTAAACCATATTGGTAAATAGAGTTAAAAATGTTACTTTTGTTAAAGGTTTTATTGAGTTGGATTGTTGGTGATTGGATGGCTGTCAGCCTGATTGCGTAGCTTTACATGGACACAGGAAAATTAAGACCTGTTTGATACGATTTAAGACTTACAAAACAATATTTTAGTAAAGTAAAGACATTTTAAGACTATTTAAGACACCCTGGTAGACAGAAAGTGAAGTTTGCGGTGATTTGCCCCTCCACACTGAACAGTCAGCTCTAAACAATAACAGCATATTTGATGTTAATACAGGTTTGTAAAGAAGGATTTTGGACTAATGAGATTTCACTGTGGGCGGAGCTTTCTAGCATGTAGAAAAGACCACATTTCCACCAATGATCTGATCACAAGTGCTCATCTGCAATGCATTTGACATCTAACATAACTAACATTAACATTAACATTCTTCTAGCACTTGTGATTGTCTCCTTGAGGAATTAGGCATCTGTTTACTGCTTGTTTTGAAGCGGAAGCATTATACAGGAACACTGATGACTCATCTAGTCTGAAAGGACATTTTTCTACCTGTTTGCTTGAGTCATTAGAATGAAAAAAATCCTCAATTTAATAGGGCAGATGAACAAGCTAATCCCCATTAAAATAAAAACGACAGCAAGGAAATGTAATGACCAAACCAACAGTTTTGTACATCCAGAATACACATTTAAACAAATAATATACAGTTGAGCACTGAATTATTAGCCCTCCTGAATATTTTCTACCCAATTTCTGTGTAACGGAGAGATTTTTTCAACACATTTCTAAATATAATAGTTTTAATAACTCATTTCTAATAACTGATTTCTTTCATCTTTGCCATGATGACAGTACATAATATTTTACTAGATATTTTTTCAAGATACTAGTATTCAGCTTAAAAGTGACATTTAAAGGCTTAACTAGGTTATTTAGGCAAGTCATTGTATAACGCAGGTTTGTTCTGTAGACAATCGAAAAAATATATAGCTTAAGAGGGATAATATTAACCTTAAAATGGTATAAAACAAAAATTAAAACTGCTTTTATTCTTGGTGAAATAAAACAAAGAAGAAGAAAAAATATTATAGGAAACACTGTGACAAATTCCTTGCTCTGATAAATATGATTTGAGAAATATTTGAAAAAAAAAAAAGCTAATAATTTTGACTTTAACTCTATTCACCCATGTTAACACTTTCCTACATGTGTGGCCACTCTTCCTTAAAAAGTCTGTTTTTGGTTTATTTTTATCTGTTTGTGATTATCAAACACAGATGCCCATGATGTAATTTCCTGTTGCTCATATTTGATCCGACCACACTTCTTTTTCAACAGATGTTTCAAGAAACGGAATGCAGAAAAATCCCCTGCTATAACAGAATTACATAACAGCGTCAGTGGCAACAAACCACCAGGCGTGTCATCTATGCTCTAGTCTAGTGCTCCACAAACCCTGTTGCAGGAGGACGAGGCGCCGCCCCTTTAAGAGCGATCAGTGTGGGCGGGGCTGCGTGGCAGATCCATGTTTCACTTGCATAACCACTGTGATTACATAACCAGCCGACAACCAATGAGATTAAGCAGACTGTCTGATGAAGAGGTCAACGGGGCTATAACTGTGACCTGATACTAACTTCCTCAAGCACAAATCATGAATATGACTGCAGTAAGAGCTGAAGACAAGTGGAAATACTGCTGCCAGATTATACTGTATTACATTGAATATACTGTGTAGTACACACGGATTTAGAACTATATATTTAAGTAGTCTTAAAGTAGATAAAGAAGTCTGTTTTAAAACTCACCAAGGTTAGATTTATGTGATCAAAAATATACTAAAAAGTTAAATTGTGAAATATTACATTTTATATTTTAATATGTTTTTACATGGACACTTCTGAGATGGCAAAAGATTCATTTTTGGTAACACATGATCTTTCATAAATCATTCTAATATGCATACAGTGCTCAAGAAACATTTATGATAAATGCTAAAATATATATATATTTTTTTTATACTGTCAAAACTGATTTTTTTCAGGATTTTGATCAAGTTCAAAAGAATTTAAACTAAATCAGAAATCATTCGTAACCTTCAGAAAGTCTTTAATTTAACTTTTAAACAATTTAATGCATCCTTGATAAAGGATTAAAGTATTTATTTTTTAAAATATTGCTTAAAACGTTTCCAAAAAAAAAAGCATAAATGCATTTGTTTTTTTGTTTGTTTGCGTTTTACGCCACGTCAGCTTCTACACTGTAAAAAATGCAGGGTTCCACACAGTTCATTCATGTTGTCTCAACACAAATCAATTAAGTTAACTTAACAAATTTAAGTGGATTGAACATAAAACAATTAAGTTGTTGACCAAAAATAAATAAATCTAAAAAATTGTGTTATTTCAGCTCATTTTAAATAGTTTGAACAAGCAGCAAAAATAATGAGTGTATGGTCATTTTCATCGTGAGAAAATCTATAGTAGGTTTTACAATTTTCATTCATTCATTTTCTTTTCGGCTTAGTCCCTTTATTAATCAGGGGTCGCCACAGCGGAATGAACCGCCAACTTATCCAGCATATGTTTTACACAGCGGATGCCCTTCCAGCTGCAACCCATCACTGGGAAACATCCATACACACTCATTCACACACATACACTACAGACAATTTAGCTTACCCAATTCACCTATAGCGCATGTCTTTGGACTGTGGGGGAAACCGGAGCACCCACAGGAAACCCACGCGAACACGGGAAGAACATGCAAACTCCACACAGAAAAGCCAACTGACCCAGCCGAGGCTCGAACCAGCAACCTTCTTGCTGTGAGGCGATCGTGCTACCCACTGGACCACTGTGACGCCTGATTTTACAATTTATTTTTGATAAAAACTGTATATGAATTAACACTGTTAAAAAGCTCTTCAAAAGAATGCACTGAATAAAATCAATTCCTCACAGAATTAAAACCAACACAATGCAACAGAACGTGCTTCATAGTTAAAGTGCTTTCACAAATAGAGCATATGGGAGGATCTTCTCCATTAGTTAAATACTTGTGTGTCATCCACGAGCGACCGATTCTAGCAGGTAAAAACAATCTGATCATATTAGCCTTTAAGCACATCAGTCACTGTGTGTACGTCTTGCTACTATCATCAGTTGTACTGGGATTAACTGTTCACATCTCTGAGAAGCTCACATCAAGTCAACTGTTTTTCTAATGCTGTGAACGGTGTATGGTTTTACCTCATCCACCTGTGCCTGCGTCTGCTGCAGCCTGCGGTTACTCCCTGAAGATCCAGAGCCATCAGCACCCGGAGCCGACCTACAACACAGAGAAAACACACCTCACATTTGAAAAAATTTACTTGAGCAGTCACAATTTTTATTTATTTGTTGCTGTTATTTATTTATGTTCATTGGAACTATCCAAAACTTTCTACAGTTAAACAAAGAGAAAACTGAAGTCAGTGCATTTGGGAACAGAGATAAGGTTCTCAAGGTGAATGAAAATGAAAATAAAACTTAAGTGCTTTTATTAGGTCCAGCTGCTACCAACGATTCAATTAAAACTCAGCTGGGATTCCTAAATAACAATCTGCACAATCACGCCAAGAATCTCAGAGTTATTTTTGATCCACTTTTGCAGTTTGACAAGCATGTAAATGCAGTTGTGAAGAGCAGCTTTTTCCAACTTAGATTGGTGGCAAAAGTTAAACCATTTCTTTCTAAAAAAAAGATCTAGAAACTATAACCCAAGCTTTAATTTCCTCTCGGTTAGACTACTGCAACTCCTTGTACATTGGTCTACCTCAGTCAACACTCTCTGATCGAGCTTTCTGTGTTGCGGCCCCAAGGCTCTGGAACAGTCTCCCTCTGAACATCAGGATTTCTCCATCATTGGATGCTTTTAAATCTAACTTAAAAACTTATTTTTACTTCCTTGCCTTTGAATGACACATGCATGTTATTTCTTACCTGTATTTTAGTATTACATATATATTTCCTTTGCTTATATTTTTAATACGAGTTTTATTTTCTTTTCTTAAATATTTAATTTTATTGTAAAGCACTTTGGATCAACTACGGTTGTGTAAAATTGTGCTCTATAAATAAAGTTTGCCTTGCCCTAAGGTCAAACAACAAAAAATAAGGTCAAGAATCTTGGTGTGATTCTGGAGTCAGATCTGAATTTCAGTAGTGATGTCAAAGCAGTAAGTAAATCAGCATACTATCATCTCAAAAACATTGCAAGAATTAGATGCTTTGTTTCCAGTGAGGACTTAAAGAATCTTGTTCAAGCTTTTATCACCAGCAGGGTGGATTACTGTAATGGACTCCTCATTGGCCTTACCAAAAAGACAGTCAGACAGTTGCAGCTCATCCAGAACGCTGCGGCCAGGATTCTGACCAGAACCAGAAAATCAGAGCACATCACACCTGTCCTCAGGTCTTTACATTGGCTCCCAGTCACATTCAGAATAGATTTTAAAGTATTATTACTTGTCTATAAATCACTAAATGGCCTATAGGACCTCAATACATTACAGATATGCTCACTCAATACAAACCTAACAGATAACTCAGATCTTTAGGATCTAGTAAATTAGAAATTCCAAGACTTCATTCAAAGCAGGGTGAATCCACCTTCAGCTATTACACCCCTGCTGCTGGAATCAGCTTACAGAAGTGATCAGATGTGCTCCAACATTAGGCACATTCAAATCAAGACTTAAAACACATCTGTTTAGCTGTGCCTTTACTGAATGAGCACTGTGCTACGTCCCACAGATCGCACTATTATGTCTTTCTTTTCTTTTTTCATTCTTTTATAACCTGTTTTAACACATTTGAATCAATTTTTATCTGTTTTTAATTACTGTTATTATTTGTTTTTATTTTCTTATACTTGTCTCTTTTATTCCTGTTTATGTAAAGCCCTTTAAATTGCCACTGTGTATGAAATGTGCTATATAAATAAACTTGCCTTGCCTATACATAACGTTGTGTAGAATGTATTTTTTTTCTTTTTTTTTTTACATTTAGCAAAAAAATAAATGAATAAAAATAAATACAACAAACATACCACCACCCATACATGATATAATTGTCTCAAATTTTGTCAAAACACTTCTCATATTGATGTTACATAAAGATACAGTTGCAATGGTTGACGGTAATGATAAATAAAAACAATAATGTCCAGAAAAGATGCATAAATAAATTACATTTAAAAATATGAAAAAACATTGGATTTAAACAATAACATAAAAAATAAGAGAAAGTAACAAGAAATATTATAATCAAAATCTGTGGGCTTTTGTTTGACAGAATACAATATTTTCTCAGGGGTACTGAATGTTCCACAATTAAAAACATTATGGCTTTTAATCTAATTTCTTCGTCTATGTTAAGCTGTTTTGACACAATCTACATTGTAAAAAGTGCTAAAGAAATAAAGACAGATTAACTAAACATGAACTATAAGACCTAGAATATCACAGTTTACTTTATTTATACAGTGGCAATGCATAACATGACATGTCGTGCTACTAGAGTTAGTTATAAAGCAAATTTGCATCTGGGGAGGATGTTACAAACTTACAACATTCAAATACTGATATAGAATTTACTGCATGTTATGTAATACATGTTTTTATGTATTTTAGGGCAGTAAGAATTCCAGTAGAGGCAAACGTAATGGTATATTGTACTGCCACCTAGTGGTACCTTGACTATATGGAGTACAAGGAGTAATTACAACTTTGATTCAGCAGGGAGTGCTGTTAGCATTACACAAAAAGACAAATAAACAGACCATTTCAAAAACCAAACAAAAAGATTTTGAAAGACAAAGAGCAGGTAAAGACCACAAAGCCAGAGTGGTGTGTGTGAAAGCACATAACAGGAAATAAAGAAACTCCTGATGAAAAGAGAAAACAAGAGGAACAAGCTCAAACGAGTTTATTTAAGGAGCATTATGATGGATTTGGATTTGTGAAGTCCTTCGTAATAATCTAACTAGGCATAATATTACAGAACCAAATTTTCCTGTTGCGATATTTGCTAAAGATTTATGTCACAATATATTGAACTGAACGGACACCACTCCAATTCACTATAATCTTCTATGTGAAGCTGCTTTGACACAATCTACATTGTAAAAGCGCTATAGAAATAATGATGAATTGAATTGAATATTGTATTTTCATAATATTGACATAAGCTGCAAAAAAGGGTTACTTTAATAATAATAATATACACTTTAATTTATATAGTGCCTTTAAAAGTTGCATCTGAAAATACACTACATAAATATGAAATGTATAAAGCTTAAAGATACACACACAAAAAAAAATAGAAAGCAAAGATAAGACAAATAATATCTTAAATCACACAAAAGCTACCCCAAAAAAAGTAGATTTAAAGGGACCATTTAAAAACATACGGGAATTCTACACACCTAATTTTAGAAAGTGGAAAATTCCATAATTTAGGAGTCAATGAAGAGAAGGCCTGACCACCCTAGTTTATATGAATTACAAAAAAATAAAAATAATTCTGTATTGCTTTAATGTACAGAAAAAAATCTGATGTTTCAAACTAATTTAATTTCTAAAGGACTATCAAGTAAAATAGTTAACACTTTACAATAAGATTAGTGAATGCTAGTTAAGCCATTAACTATTATAAAATATATTTTGTATTTATATCTTTTTACTCTCTCAATCTTTACTAAAATTATTTTTTATTTATTGTATATTTACGTTCCTTTTGTAGTGTTTTTGTTATTTGTGTGCACCCAGGGTTTGAGAGTAACGTCATTTGAACTCAATTTAAAAAAATGCATAATTAATAAAATGCCAAGTTTTGAAGATAAATTAGAGTTTATCTTTAATTATCTTATTTACAGATTACTCTAAAAACTTGTCATTTCATTCTCTGTATGTCTGTACATGTGGCAGAATCGACAATAAAACTTTGACTAAACATTGAGAAGTAGCCACATAATTAATGTCAATGTTTATAAAAGTTCAAATAATCAATAATTATTCATTATATTTTGAAGTGCTCAGGATATGACCATCATGATATATAGCATTACTGAATAGACCAGAATATTTCAAATTCTGTAATTACTAATTCTTCTAAAAATAAATGATGTTCTTGCTTAAATCTGGAGCCAAAGTGTGTGTTTATTTGATATAAAAAAAGAATTAAAATGGGAAAAATAAAATAAATCCCATCTCTATAGCGTAGAGAATCATGTGAAAGGTTTTAACTATTGTTTAATGCCGCAGATGAAATTAAAACGTTGCTGAGGGGTAAAAAAAAGAAAGAAAGAGAAACAGAAAGACACTAAAAAGCGACATTAAAAGAATCACCAGGACTTAATATAGAGCAAAGAAAAACACACACATTCCACACCCAGACGTGGAAGGCACCGTTCGCCCTCAGATCATGTGATCACTGCAGGAATCTCAGCAGTGAAATCCTCCAGCAGTTTGACTCAATAAATGCTCCTTTCTAAATTGATTTTACAAAGAAGACTTGTGTTTATTAGAGATGTCTGTTTCATGAGGTTTTCTAATGCGATCTGCCAACAGAACATGATCCAATAAAGCATAACACTCGGGTCCCACAATAATAAAAAAAGAAAAAAACGTTATACATATTGAAATTTTTCTTGTATTTTTTGTTAAATAGACCTATTTTGAGCACAGGCATTGTGTGAATCAACTGCAATTGCTTTAATCCAAATTATATATAAAAAAAAAAAAAGTATTTACCCTTGATGCAGTACAGAAAATTTGACCAATCAGAGTGTCGCAAAGAGAGATCTGCGGTTTTAAAATCCTTTAATAACTGTACAATATGCATATTTTGCAATAAACTTAAAATATATCATACAATATAATACACAATCATATAATTTCTTGGTCATTTTTTTTATTTGATTGTCATTTACACTGCTTCATGGGATTGTGGATCTTTTTCTCATAAAGGCCATAAAGTCTCTTTATATTTTTCTAAATGTTTTTTTTTTTTTTGCTTCAAATCAAAAATTGTAATGTTATTCTTCTCGCAGCTGGTTGGTTTATTACATTTTAACAAAAATGAGTAAACTTTAAATCCCAATAGGGAAAAATGCATGTAAAAATGAACAAAACTCCAGCACTTTTTTGCAATTTGATAAGACTAAAGTGCTATTGATGAATATTACAATATTCATTCATTTTCCTTCAGCTTAGTCCCTTTATTAATCAGGGGTCGCCACAGTGGAATGAACCTCCAACTTATCCAGCATATGTTTTACGCAGCGGATGCCCTTCCAGCCACAATCCAGCACTGGGAAAGACCCATACACACTCATTCACACACATATACTACGGCCTATATAGCTTATTCAATTCACCTAAAGCGCATGTCTTTGGACTGTGGGGGAAACCGGAGCACCCGGAGGAAACCCACGCCAACACGGGGAGAACATGCAAACTCCACACAGAAATTAAAACTGGCCCAGCTGGGACTCGAACCAGTGACCTTCTTGCTGTGAGGCGACAGTGCTAACCAATGAGCCACCGTGCCACCCCTATTACAATAATTCACTTTTAAATTATTTACTCATAACTGTCTCTAAAACAGTCTATAATTGTAAAAAACAAGAAGTTGTGCTATAGTCTCCTCTTCCCTATATTTTGACGTGTGTAAGAGTGAAAAAGCTTCTCAAACAAGAGAAAATGCAGAGCAGGACTCTGATTGGATGGTTGTGATTTTTATATTGAGTGACAGGTTGATCCCACCTTCGTGCCAGTGAACTTGTCTTCAGCAGAGGTCATTAAAAGAAATTATTTCAATAAGAATAAAAAAATAAATAATCACTATTAAGTCAAAACTACTTTTTATTGAATATCGCAATATTTAGGATTACAAGTAATTTTATGTTTTTATAAATATATATATATATTTATTTATTTATAAAAACATAAAATTACTTGTAATCCTAAATATTGCGATATTCAATAAAAAGTAGTTTTGACTTAATAGTGACTTTAAACGTTATGTTTAAGCTTAAGTGATCCAGCCTCAGCAGCTCTGTGCCTGTTCAGCATCTCTTTCATCAGACAGACAGTAATGTCAGAAAGTTCTTGCAGATACTAAACTGAGAGGCTTTCAGTCTCTTATGAGGTGTTATTATCCATTAGTTCATCTTATTTAAGCCAACACAAATGCAGATGACTGCAACTTGATTAAACGCAGGACAGAATTTCAACTGATGGCAACGATATGAGATTTTCAAAATATGATAAATCGACTCACTAAATTATGTGAAACCGAAATATTTTCTAAACAAAAAATCCAATCAGTAACAATGACCGTTAAAAAAAGTGAACAGATCCTATATTATTACAAACCTGAACACGTTTAATGAAAACAATAAAGTCTCACTTAAAAATAAAAATAAATGAAAGTTGCATATGCACAGGTTTAAAAAAAACTGTAGATATGAACATGTTAACAGTATGATAATCGTACATGATCAAAACGTGATACTGGTACAACCCTACCGCTGGATTCACATCTGTGCACTGATCTTTATCTGTGATTCAGAAAAGTTCAGCAACAAAGTCGTATGGCTTTCCTCATTAGTACAATCAAGTATTCACATTTCATTGATTTACAGCAGTGTATAGTGTTTGCTAATTGTCTGTTGAATATCATATAACCTTTGAGTAATTTTAAATCTGTTATGATTGAGGTAAAGTTGGTTTTATATTCGCACATTCATTCATTTTTGAACAGTCTGAATATTCGGTCTGAAATCGCACGCAAGTATGACTTCAAAACAACATTAGCACTGTTTAATCGACTGTCAACAATGCTGTACTTTGTTCTTCATTTAAACATCCTACACCAATCACCATTATTACAATAGGTAAAAGAACAGTACACCTACATAAATAAACAATTTAAGTTTGAAAAAGATGAAGATCATTAACCCTCCCTTCCACTTGTTCCAAACCTGTCTGAGTTTGTTTCTTCTGTTGAACACAAAAGAGGATATTTTGTAGAACGTTGTAAACCGGTAACCATTGACTTCCATAGTATTTGTTTGTCCTACTATGGATGTCAATAGTTACCGGTTTCCAACATTCTCAAAAACGTCTTGTTTTGTGATCATCAGAAAACAGAAAAGCAAAACTTTGCAACCTTGGAAATAGTTTGTAAAATGTTCTTTTGGGGTGAACTATCACTTCAATTTTAATAATAATTTGGTAAATAAAGTTATCGCTTACAGTATGTGACAAAATGCATTGAGTCATTAAATAATAACTAACGTTACACTGTGATCAGGCTGTTGAAAACATTTGTGAAGCTTGTTTAACTTGTTTGTTGATTTTTTTGCCGCAACTTTGACAAATACAAACTGCATCCGTTTTATGCACTCGAAATTAAAACACATTTACACTTAAGACAAAACAAACATGGTATTATAATGGTGATATGTCTGTGGTTTGTGTACGCTTAATATTTAATAAAAAGTTCGCACAAACTTTTATCAGTCAAAACAAACTGTTAGCAGTTAGCATGTAGCGGTAATGCGAACACAAACATCTGTTTTAAACACTCGAACTAACGATACACTTCACTGACGGCGTCATAACCAACTATCCCAAGTAAAAGGAATCGAAAACAAGGCCGAAAGTAAATTAAAGTTCACAAAATGTCAAGAAACTAAAGCTAAGCTAAAAGCTAACCTGTTGCTTTAACTTGGTTCTATACACACCCATTAGAACACAAACTTTACTAACAGACCGATCTTTCGTGATTAAACAAAAAACAGTTCAACAGATATATGACAGGAGTGTATGACATCGCTGAGCTCGTGTGCGGGATGTTCGTGTAATTTAAGTTTTACTTACATGGTTGTTGAGTTGATGTAAGATTTATGAAGGCCCGCTGATGATGATGATACAACTGCTACTGTGAGCGCGTGAGCGTCAGCGCGCGCGTGCACGTAGAATATAGTACGCACACACATACACATACACATACACACACACAATATATTTTTTCTCCATCATATTATTAATTTCATAGATTATAAATTAATATATACATTCATCGCATTCATTGTAAAACTCTCTCCCTCTCTCTCTCAATTCAATTCAACAACTGCTTTATTGGCATGACAAATGTTACGAATGTATTGCCAAAGCATTTATAAAGTTTACATTAAAAGAACATACATATTAAATAATACAAAAACACAGTAAATAGTAGTAGTAAAATAATGATGATGATAATAATAATAATAATAAAATTAAAATGATAACAACATGTAATTAAAATAATGATCTAATAATCTAATGATAACAATCTCTCTCTCTCTTTCTCTCTCTCTCTTAAACACACACACACGCACGCACGCACGCACGCACGCACGCACGCACGCACGCACGCACGCACGCACGCACGCACACACACACACACACACACACACACACACACACACAATATTATAATTATACTACATTAAACAGCTATGGAAAAAACTAAGAGACCATTTGTCTAAATTATAATATTTTTATTTAAAAATTTAAACATGTTAATAACAGACCTTTGTAGAATAAAACAAACATTCAACTTTTAATCAAACACATACCATAGA
>CAIGQV010000990.1:4303802-4321131 GCA_903798115.1 Danio jaintianensis
ATAAAATTTAATTATTGTATAGGTGATAAGGTGTAGTGAAATCTATACTATATGGTATAAATATTTATAAATACATAATGAAATTAGCCTATATATAGAAATGAAATATAAAGTATATATTATAATAAATTACAATATTATAGTCAATATTTAAAGTATATCAGGCTGAAGAATAGCCTTTAAAGATAATATTGCTTTTTAAGAAAGAAAACAATCACACAAAAAAGACAGCATGAGCAACATTTCTCTTTTAAGATTTTATTTTACAGCAGAAATTATATAAAGCATTCAGAAAACATTTTCCATATTTTAAGGGCAATTCAAAATGTTTTGCATGGCTTCAGCAGCTGAATATTTTTTTTATTTTTGTTTTAAACATATCCAACAATTTAGTGATGCTCTCACATGCACAGTTACAAAACTGCAACAAAAACAAACCAAAGGAAATAAACCAAAAACTCACAAGAAGGACAGAAAGAGGGAGACGGCCGAGAAAACAACATGAGGCAAAACTCATCAGAGGAGGAGGAAGAGGAGGAGAATACGAGGAGCACAAAGCAGGAATGAGAGAGAGAGAGAGAGAGAGGAAAAACAGAGGTCTAATACTAGCTTCACATGCAGAGTGTTGAAAGCCCACTGCCCTGTAAGAAATGGGCTCATATTTTAACTTTTTTTTCTTATCTTCATTTTAAAATGATGAAAACGTGCATTAGGGCTGGGAAATATGAAATCAATGTCCACAGACCACTGAACACCTCTCTCTGTGTACCTGTAATTGCATAAGAGGAAGTGAACTAAGCATGTCCCAATGTCTTTTTTTCTATATATATATTTTTTTACCTTATTTTTATTGTTTGACATATCCGTATTCTTTCAACCTAAAGAGCTCAGCTAAAAACAAAGTGTTTATTGCTCTGTACTTGTAAGTGAAAAGCTTATAATCGGGTGGTTTTTGCGGTTCAGTTTAAGCCTAAAACCTGCATTTCTGGAGTTCCAAACAGAGGATTTTGTAGGACATCGTACAAACTTCCAACTGCACCAATACTAGTGTTTTCCCCTCATTCAGCTAAGACCTCCACGCGTGCTCATCTGTGTTCATACGTCGAGATATAGCACATTTATACACACACACATATGCACGCGCTTAAAACACACCAGGACTCGGAGAGGAAATTTAACTGGGATGGTGAGCTGTACAAAGTGCATATTATTTCTCTTCTCTGACACAAAAATACGGAAAGCATGATCCGGTCGACGTAAAAGATGCACACATACTGAGCTGTTTCATAAGAGGACTGGATCTCCCGCCTTTTCTGAAGGTATTTGGCGCTGAGGTATACTTATCATGCATTCCCAATCCCACGGGGATGTGGTAATACTAAATGAGTGATGATACCTGCACGAACGATGATACCTGCTCAGATTTGGAAATAATGGTCTTAAAAACTCTATAAACGCACTCGGTCTAGCCTATAATATCCTGTAACCCGAGTCACAGTCATGTCTCCGAAAGCTGTGGTTTGTAAAGAAGCGAATGGAAGTATACACACCCCCAGTGGTTTCTCCTGTTGATTCTGAGCTGAACCCGGAGACTTTGAACCTAACCTAATCTAGTCTCTGGTGAAACACCCTCTCCCTGTTTTAGCACCCTGAGTAAAAAACTACATAGGGGAGGCAGATTTGTTCTTCTGTTCCCGTACGAATGACCCAAACAGAAAGTTACTGAGATACATATACCTGGAGATCCATAAACAGTTTTCCTGGCGAGTTCGGATGATTTCCTGAAGTTTAACGACAGAAGAATAGCATTGGGATGGAAAAGGTGGACGCCTTTATGAGGAGTTGTGCTCTGACTTGAATCTAGCAATGGTTTCCGGATGAAATTATTATATAATGTGCCAACTTTCATGTCCTACTTTCCTGGCCCAGTTTAGATATGACATGGGAAAGAACACAAAACGAAAGAAATAATGAAAGCTTGCATGCATAATGTGTAAAAACAGTAATTTCTGGAGACATAACTTAAAGTTATCAAGTCAATGAATGTGCGACAAAACCAATATGGCAGGTGCTTCATGTTCAAGTTTAAGGGGAGTAAACAAACCTGGGCTCCATTTATTTTAGTGCTGTATACCATCAGAAAAAAAAAGAGCAGTCGACTTTAGGATTCACACACTCCTGATACTGGTTGAATATTTTAGGCACTTTCTATAATAATACTGAGTCTCTGAGTGGGGAATAGAAATAAAACTATACGTCGGTAATAATTCAGCACCACATTCTTTCCTCGTCATTTTTTTTATCTTAACAGGCAAAATGTGCTGGTGTAAGTTAAAATGATGCCTCCTGTCAGCTGAAATCACTTTGGAAATTTAGGGGGAAGGTTAGTCTCAAATTTCTTTCTGAGAAATTGTGAAAGATATTCATGAATGTACAGTAAAAGGAACAACAAAAAGAGGACAAATCAACATGATTGTGCGTGACTCAACAATGGGGTTTTGAAGGTTGGTAGCAGCCCCCCAAGAAATTAAAATAAAGCTATGAATAAGAATAATATGAACGTATGGCAGTCGTAGATTCCGATGACAGTCGAAATCTATGTTTTGAGCGATACAATATTTTTTAACCTCTTTGAATGTGATATTTTCTAGCATGTGCATGGGAATCGCTTGCTTGAAATAACCAATCACAACCCTCACGTCAACATCATGTTTAATATGACATGACCTACTTTTAACCTCCTAACAATACCATTGTTTAATACTGAGGAGACGATAAAATGTGAGAATCTTTCTAGTCATGTTATACAAGACAAACAAAAAACCTGTGGAGACATTTCATCCTCTGTTGGGTGTATGAGTGATGTTTGTCGTTCAATAGACTCGTTCTTCTCAAAGGAGTAGCTTATAGTAGTATTCATATGACTGGTCACCATTTGTAGAAGAAAAACTAAAGAAAATAATTCTCTCTAACCCTGAAAAATAATAATAATAATAATAATCCAGTTGTGTCTGATGGATTTGTTTGGCTCTTCTGCTAAATCTACGGTTTTATCGTGATTCATGTCATGCTTCAGAGAACGCTCTGCGAAAGAACATTTCCAACAATGTCTTATAGTGAAGTTGTTCGACTCGTATTACAGACCGTTGCCACTACATTTTTATCTTTACATTATGTTCAATGTCTTAAAGTTTCATGCACATGGCTCCTTCTTCGCAACCGATATTTACAGTATTTACAAACAATACAACCGTACATCTTGGGCGCTCAAAGAAAACTATACAATATATTTTTTTTGTTCGTCTCTTAATGTGTTATAATCCAATTTATGAATAAAATACTATATATTCTTAAATACAATCCTTTTCGGAAAAAGTTTCTGGCTATCAATGTTCCTTCACCCATCTTCGATATATATACAGGGACCACTCAATAGTCAAAAATATGTTGGTTTTTTTGTTGTTGTTGTTGAAGCTTCTGTATAGGGACCCTTCAAAAAGTCAAGAAGTCAAGGCAATGTTCAGTGAATCTCCTTGGGAAAGCCTGTGTGGCTTTCTGGAGCTCTTGGAAATCACGAACAGTAACAATGAAGAAACGTATCACAACACACACACACACGCACGCGCGCACAAAAATGGAAGATAACTTTTGCAAATATACGTTTGGCGCTGTGGCACAATTCACATTAAAAAAAGTCAATTTTTAAAACAAAACGATCATTTAAAACCTTCGCACAATAAAAAAAAATGCTGAAAGCAAAACCCAGTAACGCTACTAAAATAAATAACATAACTATACAAAAATAATGGTCTTTATAACAATATTCTGGGAAACAAACAGGCAACATAGGACTAGGCTAGTTTGATGGTGCCACAATATCACCAATATGAATGAATGAGTGAAAATAAAACACAAAACATTTACGTCAGCATGCAGGAGCGTTTCGCTCAAACACATGCACTGTATCCAGATTCAATTCAACAAACACGGGACACACAAAGTCAGGCCAGCAAAAATGACATTAAGAAAAGGACCCATGAGAAAGTCGAAAACAGTGCACACGAAACAGGTAACCCAGAGGGCTTCGCTTCAATCCCACAAGATGTTGTCAGAAGTCCCCTATAACCCCCGTAAAGACAAAGGTAAGACACTGATATTTCAAACCCTGCATTTTTTTTTGCCCTGACCCCATCTACATTCATATGAAGGCTTCCCTTTGAATGAACGGACAGCATTTGTCAAAAACAAAGATTTGTGGAGAATGAGAGACTGATTTCAAATACTCGGCATGCATATGGTCACTGAAATGAGGCCTTTTTTTGGTTTACATTTTACATTAGGTTTTGTTCTTTTTTTTGTTCCAAACTGATTGCTGTGTTTTTCCTTTCAAAATATAAAAATGTAATCTGAAGCGGCTTCCAGCATGACGTTTTTCTGATTTCCATCTGTTCATGTCGCGTGATATTTTACAAGCGTCGTCAGAATAAAAAGCCTCTGCTCCTTGGTCTTCGTTCGTTTTTTTTCCTTTTTTTGTTATAATCTAAAGAAAAAAAATCTATGAAGAGTGCAAAAATGCCATGAAGGTAATGTCATATTTCCCCAATAGTCTTGATTTCAGTTCCCCCGTAGCAAGAAAACACACAATGCAGAATCAGTCACAACGCTGCTAGAGTTGAACCGTCGCACGTCTGATGACAAGCTCCGCTTCTTCGATCATTTTTGCTTTTTTTTTCTCCTGTAAATTGTTCGTCTCTTGTAAAAACGCAGTTGAAGTGGAAGAGAAAGGGTCTGCTCGGAGATGTTACATTGCAACGGGGCTCTTTGCGGCGTTCTCATGTTCCTTGGCCTTTTTCAATTCTTTCGCCCTGAAAACAGAGCAAAAACAGAGTTTTACATGATTAGCTTGAGGTTTTCACAAACATTCAGGGCCCTCACAGGAATCACAGACCATAAGCAAATGCTATTTTCATTACTTTCTCCTCACTGGAATCAGCGAAGAACAACAAATATGCCCTTACTATAAATCACAAAGCCTTGAGAAACACAATAAATGCTTACTTAGAGTTTTTGTCTTGATTCTAGTCCAAATATTTAATCATTCTTAAAGCGGTAATCTAACTATGCATATACTATACACACTTAAACTATACACACAACCTATGACAGACTATTCAAGTACTTTTACACAAGACAGAACAATATTGTTCAAAGGAGGTAGTTAAGGTTGATGAAAACAAGCGGTGCAACATGATTGTGTGGTACATTCGCAAGTAAACATCGTTTTCATTATTGAGTCCTTGTAAGATGGAGTTTTAAGTAAAGTGTCTGGTGCATATGGAGAGAAGAGTGTGTTTTCTACAGGTGGTTTGTCAAGCCCACTCACCTGTGTGAGGCACACTCAGGAATGCTTTTTTTTCAGGAATGTTTTTATAGAGATAGGGAGCGATTTTAAGAAAGTGTCTGTTGCAAAATAATCTGCCAATGGGGTAAGCAAAATAATCTTATTTTAAAGCAAAAGCAAGATTATTTTGCTTGTTTTAAGGAAAAACTTACTTAATTTTTGCTTATTATTTCTGAAAACAAGACAATATTTCTTCTTGTCTAGAAAATGTGTGTGCATATAAGAATTTTTAGATATTTGGACTAGAAACAAGACAAAAACTCTAAGTATGAAAAGCATTTTTTAGAGTGTGGATACTAAAATCACACTTAAAAATGTCTGAATGTCACAGCATTAAATAAAATATCAAAGCAAGTATCATTTGTTTTAAAGAAACATAGCATAAGCACACTTTTCAAGCAGACCAGAATGTTTCAATAATAACGTACTGATTTTTGTGTAGTTGCTTAAATCAAAGCAAAAGTTGTTCAGAAAAGTAGTTCTTGCCCAGCATTTGAGCACAGATGATATTTGGTTTGATATTTTACATCTAATCCAATGGCATTCACACATTTAAAAAGTGTGATTTCAATCTCCGCATACTTTTTTTTTTGGCCACAGCAAATATCTGTGGCAGTTTCGAAATCTGTGGGACAAATGATTTTCTTTGAACTCTACATTCTACATCTAGGAGTCAAAGCAAACACATGTTAATATTTAAATATGAATAAAGTCCAAAAGTGAAGCATCAATCTTAACTCTAATGTTGAAAGAGTGACAATACATAACCCTACAATTCATGCGCAATACATCACAACAGATTCTTAAATGTTTTTATTAGTCAACATGTTATACTTCTACACAAACTGAATATCCAATATTTGAACCCCCCAAACAAGTTGTTGGCTCACAGTTCGACCCCTCCGTCCCGCCCTCAGCCCCAAATCAAGCTTATATAAAAGCTGAAAGAGATGTATAAAACAGGCAGCCAGGCATTCAAGACATTTCTCTTCCATAGAGAAAGGTAGATGTTGTTTCAAGCATGCCCTGATAAAAGCAAGGCATCCATATCTTTAGCCATCATGCAATTGCCAAATGCACTACCCAGCAGTCCTTAGTGTTGTCATAAGCATCCTCATAACAAGAGAGATGGAAGAGACTTTTGGGAAGATAGAGGTATTGAGAAAGAGAGAGAGAGAAAGAGAGAGAGAGAGAGAGAGAGAGAGAGAGAGTGCTTTGTTAGTTTTGCCATTAATGCATCATCTGTATTAGCAGGTTAGTTGGACCTATAGTCTTCTCTCTCTCATATAAGGCTTAGTCAAACTCGGGCTCCATCATGCATGCAGGCATAAAGCAATAGAGGAAATAAGATAAAAGAAAGGAGGGAAAGAAAGGACAGAATAAAGTCATAGGGAACAGCAGAGTCTGAAATCAAGGTACATAGATGTAGAAAAACGAGACGAAAGAAAAGGGAGAGACAGGGAGATAAAAGAGGAGAAATCGAGGGGAACGAACTGATTTACTGAGGCTGCACTCACCCGTTTGAATAGTCTATGGTCCATCAAGGGGCTTTGCATAAACAGCAAAACAACACCAGACAGCTATTAGTACACACTGAGGTTTCGGTTGGGTTGGGGAAATGGGACCAAACACAATAGGGCTTTCTAACAGAGCCATGAAAACACCAAGGTTTGTCTGGTGCCGAGTCCTGATGCTCATGCTGGTGTAATTGAGAGATTAGGAAATGTGCCTATAATCTTTTTTACTGGGGAATATTAAAAATATTGCTTATAAAAAGTCAAAGTAAGCCATAGTTGGATGTTTGCATGCTAGAAGAACATCAGGGCCTTGGGATCACCTGGGCCTTGTGGAAGTTTTTGGCTTTGACATACCTGTGACGGCACCGCAGCAGAAAGCGCATGATTTTTCTGGCAGCCTGGTCTTGTCGCTTGGTCAGTAAACTGCTTCTAAAACAAAACAAACAGCATGGGTGGTTACGCACAGGTTAATGGTAAGTAAACCCAGATAATTCTGGAAGAAAAATGGTAAGCATGTGCTGGTGTACAGGCAGTGTTGTATATGTTAGTTCAAAAAAGTAATGAATTACTAAATACATCATTAAAATTATATTTAAATTACTTTTCTAATTGCTTTGTCTGAAAGAAAACTTAATAACTCCATGGAAACTTAACTTAATAAGTAGTTTAATTAATTGACACAGCACTACTTAAAATCCATCTAAAAATCTCAGTGCATAGACAATAAAAATTAAACCCTTTTAATTCTTTAAATTTAAGTAAAAAAATGAAAAAATGTTAAACATATATATCAATCCAACCTTTTAACCTTTTAAATGAATAACACAAATAATCTTATTGCAAATGTAATTGTTGGAGAAATCTGAACTTTTTTGTATGTATATATATATGTGATAAATGATTGTCGGTGATTGGTGATTGGATGGATGTTGGACTGATTGGGTAGCTTTACTTGGACAGAGGAAAATTAGGACATATTAATTAAAATTAAGACAATAAAATATTTTAAGACCTACAACACAATATTTCAGTGAATTTAAGACTTTTTAATGCCTAAAGTTTTGCTTTTGAAATTTAAGACATTAAGACTTTTTAAGACCCCGCGGACACCCTGGCAATTGTCTTGATAAATGTAACCTTTTGTTAACATTGAATTATTCTGCAAAATATATTTGTAGAACAAAAAAATACAATTTGCATGTTCTCCCCGTGTTGTTGCGGGTTTCCTCCGGGTGCTCCGGTTTCCCCCACAAGTCCAAAGACATGCGCTATAGGTGAATTGGGTAGGCTAAATTGTCCATAGTATATGTGTGTGAATGAGTGTGTATGGATGTTTCCCAGTGATGGGTTGCAGCTGGAAGGGCATCCGCTGCGTAAAACATATGCTGGATAAGTTGGCGGTTCATTCCGCTGTGGCGACCCCTGATTAATAAAGGGACTAAGCTGAAAAGAAAAGTAATGAATGAATGTTTTAAGTAACTGTAATTAAATTACCTAAAATGAAAATTAATTCCTTAATTTACTTTATTTTTAGCAGAAAAGTAATTTAATTACAGTAAGTAGAATGTCACCCAACATTGTGTGCAGGAGAGGGATGTTTATTTGCTAAATTCATAACAGCTAGCCTCAGTTTTAGGTCCATACCTCCTAAACCTCTCAGCCATCCGGGTCACAGCACCAATGTAAGCCCTATGGCTTTATTCACCCCACACTATAAGCTGGATTCAAACCAGCATTTCGAGTATTGAGGGGAAGGAAAGCTTACAAACAATTAAGGATCAAACTGCAATTGCTGCAACAGGTTGTGCGACAACAAATGGCAATGAAAAATAATGATGCTTCTAAGTGATATACTTAGACTCAAACTGTTAGTGAAGTAAATCATTTCCTGGGGTCCAACTGGCACTGTTTCAATGACAGATTGTCTCTTAAGGCAAACAGGAGGGTTTGAATGCTGCCATTCTTCAGAAAGTGGACTTGGCAGAGTGTCACATTTGAAGTGTTGGTGAGTACTTAGTAATTCATCCAAAGCGATAGCACACTTTAGAGGATAAAAACACCAAGGTCTCTGTAGTAACTTGGGGTGAAATATGCATAACCTTGTGGAGATTGAACACATACGGTGGCTTAGTAAATGTATGTGTACACACAAACGCTCATACAGAACTCTGAAATTCAGTACAAAACAAGGCTTTTTATAACGTTTATACATTTTAAAGCCTTTTCATTAGATAAGATTATTAAAAAAAGATATTTTATTTGGATGATGATTAATTTAGAGTACCTAATTAGTACATTAACATTTTAAGTCACAATACGTTTAATACTAAATTACACAGAAAACATTGCACATTGGGGAGCACACTGCTTGTCAAGGATCAAAACTCATCAGTTTTTAATTAAATAACTTTTGTTTTGGGTTGCAGACAATTGGATACACATATTTACAAGTAAAACAAAACATTTGTGGTTTGTAAAATACACGCTGATGTTTATGGAAGACTGCAATGATATTCATTACACAAAATCTGACGATGTGTGCTATTGATACACGGGCCCTATGACAACAATCTTAAAGAGCGTGTAGAGGTGGGGGGTGATGGGGTGTGGCGGAGGGTTGTCGCGGACGAAAGTGCAGAGCTGGGGGTGGATGTGGATGTTTAGGGGTGTCGCGGATGGAGTGGGGGGGGGGGGGGGATTGGTTGTTGCGGTCGCGGACGAAAGTGAAGAGCGGGGGGGTGTAACTCTGTAATAGTAATAGTAATAGTAACTGTGGGGGCCACAGATAACACAGATGCACAGATAAACACTATTTAGGTGACTAGGATGTTCACTCTGTTCTTCTTCCAGTTAAACAGCCACTTTCTTTCATGTATTTTGAGAGACATTGATGAATTTATGTGTTGTAAATCCAGCAGCTCTAATCTCTCCACTGCATTGCATAGGGCTGCGGCGTGTCACATGATAAACAAAGGCATCGGCATAGAAATATAGAAGTGATGTGTTCTAACTTGTGGTCATATTAAAAAATATATGCTCTGTAATGCATGCTCTATAATGAGAAGTGGCTTATGAAGAGTTCCACCCTTAATGACATCAGCTAGGGCCATGTTCGAAAAAAAAAAGAAAAAGGGGAACAGGTTACAACCCAGAAATATGCTTTTTGACAAAGAAATACACTGTCATACGTGCAAATTGTTTTTGTAGCACTTAGTCTATTATTTGAATGAGAATCCTTTATTCTAAATGCAGAAATTTCAAGATACCCCCCCCCCCCCCCCTTTAATTTATTTAATTAATGACTTGGCCACTGGAGGTGCCAAAGTGCTGGCACCAATAACTATGAAGGTGTGGATTTTTTGTTATACCGATTTCCTTTTATAAATTCTGATGTTTTATACACAAGGCAATTGATTTTTACCCACTAGTTTAGCTCTGTCCTAAATGCTGTGTACCTGAGTTTGTGCTGCACCAGTGCAGCTGCAGTGGCTCGGCTGCGTGGGTTCGGTCGGCCAAGCTCTTTGTAGCTGCGGTAATATTGCTGGATCAGCACGGCTGCCCTGCGACTTTGCTGGAACTTCTTCTGTTCGTGGTAGCTGCGGAATTTACTCTGGATAAGGATGGCGGCCAGCGTCATCTTCTTATAAAGTGCATACTGCCAAAGGGACAGAAAAATAAATTTGAGATCTGTAGCAAACTACTCCATTAGCCACTTGGCTAATGCAAAACAATTTGTCAACATTGGTTTTGATGTGTTTTTTTATGAGTGTTCTTGACATAGTGCTAAGTGGATGCTAGGTCACTGCTTAGTGGCTCAGTTCAGGAGCTTAAAGGGATAGTTCACCCAAAAATGAAAAAGATGTTATCATTTACTCACTCTTTACTTGTTCCAAACCTGTTTGGCTTTCTTTTTTTCTGTTGAACACAAAGCTAGAAAGCTGGAAACCTGTAACCAATGAATTCTATAGTATTGGTTTTTCTTATATAGAAATCAATGGTAACCAGTTTCCAGATTTCTTCAAAATATCTTCTTTAGTGTTCAACTGAATAAAGGAACTCATAAAGAATTGGAACCAATTGAGGGTGAGTAAATTGAGAGTAAATTTTCATTTTTTGTGAACTATCCTGTTACAGATGTAGTTTGAATCCATGTGTAAGTCTAGGGATTCTTTACTGCTTTTTTATTGGTTCATAAGTGAGGCTGATAAATAGCTAATCTGTTTTTATGGAGATGTACAGTTTGAGCTAGTATTCACTTTTGTCCAAGTACAAGTTTTCTATTTAGCAATAATTATATATTTAGCAATAATTAGCAAATAACAATCTTCCAATTAAAAGCAGAAGTTATAGATGAAACAGGAAGAGTTACCTTCAAGGCTATCCATGTCAGCTTGAGGGATAGAGAGAGGAAAGTATTGAGTGCATTCTTGTAAAGCCTTTAATAATTGACCACTCAGAAGTGTACAATACACAGATGTTTCTGAGTGTTTGAACTCACCTGTTTGTACCTCTTATAACAGCGCTGAATGACAGCAGCTGCCAGTTCCTGCTGCTCCCGAAGTGGTCGACCCTGCAGGATGGGGGAAGAGGGGGATAAGGTAGGGTGGAGAGGACAGGAGAGAGATTAGTGTTCACAAGGAGGCCTGATAGGCCACAGCGATGATGGCATCTGATTCCTTTAGTGCCTGGCCAAGGTGTCCTCTTAGACTGGCAAAGTTGCGTCGATATGCTCTGAGACCTGGGAGAAGGTTATTTGTCAGAGCACGGCGCGCCAGCAGAACACAGGGAGAAATCTGCTCTGAACAACCAAATGTGGTGTGGACTCACGGATATCTGCGCATCCCGTTCAGACAGACAGATAGAGGGAACAATGCAATCATTCCTTACAGCAAGGCCATGCTAAGCTCAAGCAAATATCCCCATGCTTGTCAACAACACTGACCCTATCTCTGCCTTTAGAGCACACACCACAACAATCATATCACCTTTCACGACACAGGACTGCAAAGATCCGGATGAATCATTTACCTTAACTTCAGGAACACCATACAACACAACACAGTACATCTAGACCTTTGAAACTGGACCATCACAAACACTGGCAACACACCACCAATAACCAGCATGGGTGACTCTGGCACCTGGGTGAAGCCCTGCCCTACCTTGTACTTGCGGAAGGTGTTCTGGACCTGACGAGCTGCCTCATAAAGTTCCCTCTGTTCAGGATCCGACAGGGCCAGCTGGGTCAAGTCACGCTCCTCCTTGTTGTGGGAGGCATTGAGGAGCGCAGTCCATTCAGCGGGGGACTGAATGCCAAGTTTCCCAAGAGGACCATCAAGTTCTGGCTGTGCTCCACCGTGGACCGGTCCCAGGCCAGGAGAGGAAGTTAAAGGCTTGTTAAACAGGAACCTGGGAACAATTGAAAGAAAATTACAAACAAGGTCCAAAAGAGATTGCAACTATATTTCTGGAGAACAGATTTATGAGAACGCATTTATGATGAATCACCTCTCTGCATCTCCAAGGTAACTGGCCAACCAGCTCATGGTACTGCTGACTCCAACACCGTCTAGAGAAGTGTCTGACGCAACAAAGTTTTCCCTCTTGATGCGATCGGATGTTGCCTCGATAACTTCCTCCGCCAAAGTCATCATGTTCATGTTCTGAAACAAAGAGTTGGTAATTTTCAAACCTGCAGTAGTAACTTGAGATGTTTATTAACTCTAAAAAGTGGCTTACAGTACATGGTATGTAAGATTTCTAACAATAATGCAACTGAGATACCAGACAGAAGTCAATGCAAGTTTGCAAGATCTGTCAGACTTTATTTCAGTCCTGTAGCACAGGGGTGCCCAATCCTGTTCCTGGAGATCTACCTTCCTGCAGAGTTCAGCTCCAACCCTGATCAAACACAACTAAACCAACTAAGTAGGACCTGAAGGAGCACTTGGTAATTAAAGACAGGTGTGTTTACTCAAGGTTGCAGCTGAACTCTGCAGAAAGTTAGATCTCCAGGAACAGGATTGAGCACCCCTGCTATAGCACAACAAAAGAAGTTTTTTGACTGTCAAAAAGAAGGGGTTTTGACAGTTTTTGAGACCCTACGACTCACCTGCAGGTCTCCTGTGTTCTCCAGATCCTCCTGGCTTGTCCTCAGATCAGAGATTGTTCCTGCACTAGCAATTTCTCTTAATCTCAGTCTATTCGCTAGTCTTTCCTTGCCAAGTCCTGTAGTTGATACTCTCCGTCCTGCAGCCTGTCTGGAACCCCAGCGCCCACCTCCACAGGTTGAGCCCACCTTATTCTGAGACTGTTCAACATCTCCCTGCTCTTTGTCCACAGCAGAATCCCTCGGCTTGGAAGGGCATGTTTTAGGCTTGTGGGACTGTTCTTCTAGTCCAAGGGGGGCAGAGCAGGATTTGCTGGGACGAGTTTGAAGAGTTTCGGGGTTGGGTTTGTGTTTCTTGCTTAACGGCGCGTCCCCGTGATTAACGCTGCTATAGAAACTGGATGGTTCGGATCTGGGTCTCCTCAAATCTGCAAAGGTATAAGGAAATTGCCTTAAAGAAAGAATGTTTGATTAAATTTGTCAAAACCTATTTTGTACATGCAAGGTCTTATATAATAGGTTATTCTTAACTTTATGTAAGTCAGACAACTCCAGGATTTCACAATTTCGAGATCATTTAATTGAACACAAAATCAAGCAAATGTTGCAAATTTTTGAAAATGTGCTGTTCTTCTTGTCAGGTGTGTGATCTGCGTCATATTTTTTTTCACAAAATCCTGGATGGACTGGTAAGTAGAGCAAAACAACTTGACATGCACATGAATGACTTTTGAAGTAATGACAGTCTAAGAAGAATTATCCTGAACTAACCTGAGCTTGAGCTGGAAGCAGAACTAGCGATGTTGCTTTCTTTCAGCCCTACTGAAGTAGTCTCTGCACCCCAAACATTCATCCATCCCTCTGCAGCTGAGGCCTCGGTAGACGGTGAGAAAGGCATGCTGGGAGTTGTAGTCAGTGCTCCTGACTGCTGCTCCTCCCTTTGAAGGCTTTCCAGATACTCCGCAAGCTTGGTGTGGCCACGGGAGCGGGCAATAGCCAATGGTAAGCGACCCAAAGAATCTGGGATGGCCAAAGCTCGCCGATCCCATTTATACAGAACCACTGCTGCTTCCATATGACCCAAAGCACAAGCCCACATCTGAACAGAAGAGTTGCAATTAAAGTATTAAACAACTCATCCAAACTCGGTTTTTGTGACATAAAGTTGTGTCAACACTCACCAGTGGTGTGCAAGAGAAATGATCCACATTTAGAGGGTCAACTTCAAGTTCCAGGTCAATGCTATCTGCATGCTTGGTGCTGTAAAACAAGCAGCATAAAGAATAATACAGGACACCCGAGTGATGTATATGCAATATATATGCGCATTTATTGCCAGTATGCAATCAGTTTACTCACCGCCACTTGATAAGTGTTTGGATAAGCGTGGTGTAGCCCTGGGCAGCTGCCAGATGAAGAAGAGTCATGCCCCGGAACGTCTTAGAGTGGATAAGGTGTTTGGATTTGGCCCAGCAGGCGCGGTTCATCATCTTTTCACAAACTACCACCACACGGCTTTCAAATGAGCTCCCAGCCGGAGCTTGTCCCTGGCTCTGACCCTGAATTGGTGAGAACTAAAACACAGAATCAAGAACCAAGTCAATTTTTATAAAACTAATGGCGATGTCCAGTAATTTGTGAAAGAGTACGGGGTTCCCACTCTAAGCCAAATGTCAAATTCTCTGACTTTAACTGACCACAATGCTGAATTTTCATGACCTACAGATGAAGTCAAAATTATTAGCCCCCCAGTGAATTTTTTTCTTTTTCAAATATCCCTAATGATTTTAAACAGAGCAAGGAATTTTTCACAGTATAACATTAAAGGGTCCATAGACCTTTTAAAATGATATTCCAGAAATTCCATGACCTGTAGGAGCCCTGAATGAAGCTCAGATTGATACCTGTGCCTGTTCAGAGTTGTTTCTTCCTCCTTCTCCTCCTGTTGTGGTTCCTCCGCTCTCAGATGTTCCTCCTCCACCCTGTTGCTGCTGCTGCTGACCGGCCATCTCTGCCATCCTTCGCTCCATCTGCTCTAGGCGTTCCAGGATGGACATTCTGAACTGGTTATCTGCATAAAAGAATTTAGAGATCAAATTAATAATGCGTCAGATTTTAAACACATTCACACTTTAATATCAACATATCAAAATTATTATTATTTTTTAAAATATACATTCCAAGGAGAGACTCGGTCTGAATTATTAGCCCCCCTGCACATTTTTCCCCAATTTCTGTTTAATGGAGAGAAGACACATTTCTAAACATAATAGTTTTAATAACTCATTTCTAATAATTGATTTCTTTTATCTTTGTCATGATGACAGTACATAATATTTTACTAGACATTTTTCAAGATACTAGTATTCAGCTTAAAGTGACATTTAAAGGCTTAACTAGGTTAATTGGGCATGTCTGGGTAATTAGGCAAGTCATTGTATAACGATGGTTTGTTCTGTAGACAATCGAAAAAAATATTGCTTATGGGGCTAATAATATTGACCTTAAAATGGTTTTAAAAAAGTAAAAACTGCTTTTATTCTAGCCGAAATAAAGCAAATAAGACTTTCTCCAGAAGAAAAAATATTATAGGAAATACTGTGAAAAATTCCTTGCTCTGTTAAACATCATTTGGGAAATATTTGGAAAAAATATCAGGAGGGCTAATAATTTTGACTTCAGCTGTATATCATCAATAGCAAGCAGAAGGACTGAATATATGAATATTATGTAAATTGTGTGTTTGTAAACATGTATTTTTATTTATAGTTTTTATTTACTTGTATTTATAGTTATTTTATCATTATTTATTTTTCAATGTTTCAATTCATTATTATTTTTATTATTTATCTATTTATACTTTTGTAATATATATATATATACATTCAAATTACAAAAGTACAACTGAAAGGTGTGGATGTGTGTGGTATTGGGGGGGGGGGGGTATTTATTTTATTTCAAAATAAAAATATTTAAAGTAAAAATATGAAATAATATTAAAATAAATATTAAAATAAAATACTAAAATAAAAATATTTTGAAAAAAAAAAGAAATGTTCCAAGTCTTACGTCTTTTTTGAATCTTCACCTATACTGTATACATATATATATATATACACACAACATTCTATACACAATCTACATAGTAAAAGCACTATAAAAATATAGATAAAAAAACTTAATTGAGTATAGGTCAATTATATGATTTTTAACTTTCTCAAAAATACATTATAAATGCATTCTAATTTATACAACTATGAAAAAATATGTTGCATAAGAAAAATGATGTTGATGATATTTAGTGCAAATAAAAACTAAAAAAGTTCTTTTTAAATGCACAAAAAAACTATTTTTTTTTATTTATAAAGACATTTATTTTCTATTTTCTATTTCTATTCTTTAAAATCACAACCATTCATTATTATATCTCACTGACCCACATACATCAGTCCATGTGAGACGGCATCTATCTTGACTTGCACATATCCTTTGTCTACTTAAACAACAACAACAACAAAGAAAAAAAACCAACATGTTTTTTGGAGACTTGCCGATTTTTTTTGCGCTTAAGCTCATAATGTGTTGTTTTGTTATAACGACAGCTACACATCAAGACCAATCCCTCCTCGCACATACCATACTGACACCAATTCAGTTTCAAACCAGATGAATGAAAGCGAACCCAATTCTAATGAATGAACGCACACGAAATGCATCAGACTCTCGATGTTTTTCTTCAACAAACATCCACCCTTGCAGACAAAAAAAGAGCAGCTCGGAGTGGAGCTCCAGTGCAGCTTTGTTCAAACACTACTGCAGTGTTGGTGCAGTGCAGATGATGTCATTTCCACCTGCTGCTGGCTGGCTGTCTCTCTCTCTCTCTCTCTCTTTCTCTCCACTCAGAATGCGGCACACGTTCGCTCATGTAGGCTGGGGGAGGGGAAAAGGGGAGGAGGGACCAAATTGCTCTACAACGGGGCTGTGACATAATCAACGCTCTACTACACCTCCAGCAGCCTGGAGACGACCAATCAGACGCCGGCAGACTAGCCAGGCAACAGAATGCTTTGTGTCAAACCTCAAACTGTTGAGGGGCAGCATTTCAAAACACACACACGGACCTAACTCGTGTTTACCAGCACAGAGATGGAAAATATGTTTGCAGGTGAATTTGAGGTAATTGGTCACAAATATCACTGATGTTTGACTTTTGCATGTATTAAGTTGTTGTCTTAAGAGTTTTTTTTTTTTTTTAAATAGGAATTCGGTACTTTTATGTAGTCATTTCAATATTGAAAGTGG
>CAIGQV010000990.1:4323837-4344237 GCA_903798115.1 Danio jaintianensis
TTTTTTTTTTTTTAACAATCTCAGGACTACAAGTCTATGTAGTCTTTATGTTTGTTTATCCAAATATAGTTTCTCTGCACAGGCTCTCTATCTAGTCAATATGAATGGGACTTTTCCTTAAAGGGATGGTTCACCCAAAAATAAAGATTTATGTTAATGTTAATTTAATCACTCTCAGGCCATCCCAAATATTGGTGACTCTCCCTCAGTACACCATTAAAAACTTTAGCTGAAACCGTGGTTCTCAATGATTCAAGTCAAGCACTTTGAGAATCAAAAAAAAATATGTAGGCAACACAAAATGAATACCCATGACCAGGCCCGGACAGAGTCTGTGGACATTTTTTGCTATTTCTGCTCATAATTTGGTATTAAAAAAATAGTTATGCAGAATGATTTTGGTTTAATAACTTTTTAAACTTTTAATTAAGGGTTACAATGCAAATCCAATTAGATCCACTTGTTTGGTAAACAAAGAAAGACATTCATTCATTTTCCTTCGGCTTAGTCCCTTTATTCATCAGGGGTCACCACAGTGGAATGAACCGCCAACTTATCCAGCATATGTTTTACACAGCGGATGCCCTTCCAGCTGCAACCCAGTACTGGGAAACATCCATACAGACTCATTCACACTCATACACTATGGCCAATTTAGTTCATTCAATTCACCTATAGCGCATGTGTTTGGACTGTGGGGCAAATGGGAGCACCCAGAGGAAACCCATGCCAACACAGGGACAACATGCAAACTCCAGACAGAAATGCCAACTGATCCAGTCGGGACTCGAACCAGCGAGCTTCTTGGTGTGAGGTGACAGTGCTAACTACTGAGCCACCATGTCACCCAAACAAAGCAAGTCTCTCATATAATATATCTACTGAAAGACAGAAAATATGACTTTACAAACTGTATTGTAGATACATCATATAAACATTTGCATAATGGTTAATAAAATGACTGAAATGAATATAAAAAGAGGATAAATATATATTTACACACATTTACACAAGTAAATATATACACTAAATGATAGGCTAAAAAACATCTGTGGACCTCTGTGTGTGCAGATTTCGTGTGAGCCTACCCTTGACCTCCAATGATACATTGAGGTCTGTGAATGGATTCATTTGTACAATAAAAAAGGGTTTTTTACAACATTACCACCTATAATCCATTAACTCAGCAAATGTTGTAAATAATGCTGGATTAGCTGAGTAAATTAACAGAAAATTTGCATCTGGACAAAGTCTGTCTCTTCAATTTCCTTTAAGAATAGACAAGCATCCACCTAGTCGTCTTGTTCAAAATGCTTAAAATCCAATCATTTAACAACAACAACAACAACATCTACACCACCACCAACAACAACAACAACCACAATATTTCAGTTATGCACCTGCCAGTTAATTTACTCTTAAAGGGACAGTTCACCCCAAAAAAGAAAAATTATGTCATAATTTACTCATCACTTACTTATCTGAAACCTTTATGAGTTTCTTTCTTCTGTTAAACACAAAAGAACATATTTTGAAGCATGCTGGAAACCAGTAACCATTGAATTCCACAGTATTTGTTTTTCCTACTATGGAAGTCAATGGTCACAGCTTTCTTCAAAATATCTTCTTTTGTGTTCAACAAAAGAAATGAAGGTTTATAACCACTTGAGGATGAGTAAACAGTGTGCAGATGTTCATTTTGGGTGAACTATCCCTTTAACTTTTTAAGAAGTGTCTGCCAACAGCCATCCAGAGATATCTCAAACAAACATTACCCCACAGACTGCCAATATATATAAATCCAAACTAGCATTGTGATTAAACTTCCATAGTGTAATGGACCCTTTTCACATTTCCGGGTTTCTCAGTAGTAGTCATAGTTGGTAAACTTGGAGCGCAGTGAATGGGAGAGTACAACAAATCATTTTACAATCCTATTTGCTACAATAATAAAAGAAAAACTCCACGATGGTGTTATCAAGACTTTCAGAAAAAGGAAAACAATAGTGTGAGACTGATAAGGGCAGCCAGAAGAGAGAATAATGTACAATTTATTGTCCTGCCTCCATAAACAGACACTGCTTTAGAAACATCGTGCACAAGCGGTAATTTGTTTTTTGTAATTTGATGCAAAGATGATATAATACATACATAAATGCATATAAATGTTCATATGTTTGAAAAAAAAAAACAAATCACAATATTAAAATCTTTCAAGGATTTAAAGGTGCAGTAGGTGATCTACCAAAATGCTATCCGTTAGCATAATAGCTTTGAAAACACAGTCCCTCCCCTGCCGTCCAAAGCTACAACTCCTGAAATCACGAACGCGCACATTAAAGATGACAGAGACTCATTAGATCATGTCATTCACCAGTTAGAAAACTTTACAGTACTTTATATTACTACAATGCTGAACGCAAAACTGTATTATATCTAGCGCGTTTTCAGTTGTGTAGTTAGCAAGCAAAACTTGTCATAATGTGCAATATTTCATGCATGCAAGGATCGCTGGTCTCACTCTTTCACACACTTTGTCCTAAAGCGACTGCTGTATGCTTAATGGTTGGCTGGCGGCGTGCAGGAATCACACTTATTACTAAGTCATCCTTACATGCTATTTCAGACCGAATATTCAGAGTAGCATGGTGAACAATATAGGGAGCGCGTCACAGGTTGTCACTGTTCAAAAATGAACCAATGTGAATATAAAAGCAACTTGACCTCAGTAAAGCAGGCTAGGCGGAATAGCGCCATTTACTATGTTTTGTTATTACACTAAATAAAAATCGACATTATCGATTTACCTTACCTTATGAAACTGAAAATAGTCACATCAATCTTTCGCCGGAAGATTTCAGCGGCAGAACAACACTTCCGTGCATATAACCCATTCGTAAAACAACACAATCTACATCAGCTTTGCGTGACTAAAATGTTAAAACAGAACATTACCTGTCTAAAAGAAACACTTCAGCCATGGTGTCATCCTTCCTCCAGCGTGCAAAAGTAACTCCAATATTGATTCAGGATTTGATTTTACCACTGTCACTCTCTCTCTTGTGTGCATGTGAACACGCAAATGGCGGATCTGCGTGAACGGGTGCGCAGATGTAAAAATCTACATTTGTTGACAGACAGTTTGGGCTACTTATCAGAATTATGGGGATTATCGGCCTGACAAATTTTAATTGGATGAACATTTTTTAGTCTTATGCCTTACCCAGAATATAAAAACACATATAAATACATTTAGATCATTTACTTTATTCATTACTATTGTATGTGTAGAGACAACGAAAACTGTTTCTGAAGACAATCACCTACTGCACCTTAAAGATGCTGATGACCGTTAAACACGTCATAACAGTCTTGTGAATGCAAATTGACAAAAACAGCATCACATGATGCAACATTAAGCAACTTACCGTCCAATGAGAGCCAGTCGTGCTGAGAGGAGGGCAGGGCAGGCAGGGCACGGGCTTTATACTCAAACACCACTGAGTTGGAGATGATCTGACTGCTGGCCGCCACCTGCAGGGTCACCAATCCTGTGTCATGAGCTTTAAAAAAAAAAAAAAAGGTACACATTTAGGGACATCTGCATTGGAACAGCTTACAGTTTAAAATCCACACATTTGCAAAACCATTCACAATGTTAAAGGGATAGGCTGGACCAGTTGGCATCTCTGTGTGGAGTTTGCATGTTTGTACTCCCCGTGTTGGCGTGGGTTTCCTCCGGGTGCTTCGGTTTACTCCACAGTCCAAAGACATGCGCTATAGGTGAATTGGGTAAACAAAATTCCCAGTAGTATATGAGTGTGTGTGTGTGAATGAGTGTGTATGGGTGTTTCCCAGTACTGGGTTGCGGCTGGAAGGACATCTGCTGCCTAAAACATATGCTGGAATAGTTGGCGGTTCATTCCACTGTGGTGACCCCTGATAAATAAGGGACTAAGCCGAAGGAAAATGAATGAATGAATGAATGAATGAACATGCAAACGAGTCCAAATCAATAGCCATGGCTCCTGATGACACACTGAGGTCTTCTGAAGTGGAACAATCGGTCAGTGTAAGAAATTGAACATTATTTACAATATTATTAGCTTTAATCCACAGTCTGGTCAAACAAATATCGTCCGTACTACAATTGGACTACATTAACGCATGCATCTGTTTGACCAGGCTGTGGAGTAAAGCTAATACTACTTTACATAATGTTCAATTTCTTACACTGACTTATCTTTTTGATTCACGAGACCTCAGTGTGTCATCAGGAGCCATGGCTATTGATTTGGACTCAGTTGTATGTGTTTATTTTGAATCTAAAAACCTGTCACCATTCACTGCCATTATATGAATCAAAGGACCACAGATTCAGCTCAAAATCTTCTTTAATGTTCTACTGAAGAGAAACAAAGTGGCCTACATCTTGGCTGACCTGCTGTGGGAGAGTAAATTAACAGGAAATTACAATTTTTGGGTGAACTATCCCTTTAAGAGTGATGGCTCAGAGTATTTTTGCTTCTATTTATTTAGTTACATAACAGAGGAATTTTAATGCGTTCTCCATGACAGCTGTTAACAAGCAGTCCTTTGTTCGGATAGACCCGATGATATATTTATGGACTACAGTATAGAGGCTAACACATGAAGGCTTTTTTCAATATGGAGAAGACAGTTAAGGCCGTTCACACTAAGCATGATATCTATAAATATAAATATAACAATAAATATATTTGCATCCACACTAATGAATAATAAAAATCTGTAGTTTATGCTTTTCATTATGAAACCAGCAGATGTCCTCAGTATATACACTGTATACACAATTTTCTGTAGATGATAACTTACTGGCAGCAGTTCGCCAGTAACTTACTGTAAATTAATTACAGCTAAAATACTGTTTTTACATTTACAGCACCGTTTATCTTGCTGTATATGCATTTACAGTATTGTATATTAACTGTTTTATTTATTCATTATTTTAAGTTGACCTAGTTACAGTGTAATAATTTATTTAACTACTGAGTTATATTAATTAATTACATGTACTTACTATACACAACAATATCCTGTAGAATCTACAATAACTTACTGGCAGCTGTTTCACCAGTAACTTACTGTAAATCAATTACAGCACAAATACTGTTTTTATATTTACAGCACCGTTTATACTACTCTATATGTAGTTTACAGTATTGAATATCTGTACTGTAAAATATACAGTAATTTTCACAATGCAACTTTAAAATACAGTAACACACTGCGTAACTGTCCTACAGTAAAATACAGATTATATTAAAGTTAAATACTGTGTCATTTACAAAAATTGTTAAAAGTGTATGTCTTCGAGGACCACAATGGAAGTAAGCCAATAGTTTTTTGTTTTATATTGTTATATATATTGTTTAAAATTTTGTCAAATAAAACCAACAAATACACTACCTGACAAAAGTCTTGTCGCCTATCCAAGTTTTAGGAACAACAAATAATAACTTGACTTCTAGTTGATTTCAATTGATTTCATTTGGTATCAGAAGTGGCTTATATGAAAGGCAAAGGCCTCTTATTTTACCAAAATATAATATGATCATGCCTTGATCTTTAATTATTTAATTAGGACAGTAAGGTCTGACTTTGGTTAGACAAAAGTCTTGTCACTTAACAGAAATAATGTTCAGTATAGAATATAAAGTCATGGTGCAGTGGAAAAAGAGTTAACATTGTGTATGACTCCCATGAGCTTGGAGGACTGCATCCATACATCTCTGCAATGACTCAAATCACTTATTCAGCTTCAATGCCTCCTCCTTCATCTTACCCCAGACATGCTCAATAATGTTCATGTCTGGTGACTGGGCTGGCCAATCCTGGAGCACCTTGACCTTCTTTGCTTTCAGGAACTTTGATGTGGAGGCTGAAGTATGAGAAGGAGCGCTATCCTGCTGAAGAATTTGCCCTCTCCTGTGGTTTGTAATGTAATGGGCAGCACAAATGTCTTGATACCTCAGGCTGTTGATGTTGCCATCCACTCTGCAGATCTCTCGCACGCCGCCATACTGAATGTAAGCCCAAACCATGATTTTTTCTTCACCAAACTTGACTGAGAATCGTGGGTTCATGCAGGTTCCAATAGGTCTTCTGCAGTATTTGTGATCATTGGAATGCAGTTCAACAGATGATTCATCAGAAAAATCTACCTTCTGCCACTTTTCCAAATGATCAACTAGAAGTCAAGTTATTAATTGCTGCTCTAACAACTGAGATCGACGACAAGACTTTTGTCAGGTAGTGTATTAGCGCATCTGACCAGTGAATCCAGCTTGTGTAATTCTTAATCTAATCAAACTAATTCAGAGATCATAGTCAGTTTAGTGGAATAAAAACAACACAAACTATTTTCCCAGGCATTGCCACAAAGGAGGCAACATAAATACACTGAAACCATACTGGATGCCTTGTGTACATTTATTTTTATACTTCAATTTGCTAGCCTGGCTTGCATAACTTCCATGTATTTTTATCATACTTAACCAATTGTTTTCTAGATCGTCATTATCACTAAATAATATCTAAAAAAACAAAAGGGCTTAACATCAAACAGAACTTCTCCACAATATCATCGTCTGTAGCTTTAAATTACGTGAACCCTTTATATTTTAATGGATTCTGGCTGGCTGTCAGTGTTTTATCTTTTAATAGCTGAGAAAATTGTTATATCTGTGGTCTGAATTCTCTTATTTTTTTATATCTTTATCATTAAAATAGGTTTAGAAATTGCATTATTTTAGCTTTAAAATAGCTCTTACGCAGTGGTGGAAAGAGTACTGAAAAATCATACTCAAGTACCATTACTTGACTAAAAATGTAGTGCAAGTAGAGTAAAAGTATCTGTTGTAAATATTACTCAAAGTATAAGTAAAAAGTAGACATTTCAAAAGTACTTAAGAGTAGTGAGTATCACGCTGTAAAAACCTGATGCATTTACATGTAATTTGTGCACGTGTGTGTGTAAACGTAACATTCTGTAGTGCATTTAGTTATTGCCCAGCAGGCACACAAAGTCATAAGACGTTAATATTAGGTTAGATTTAGGTTGTGATGTCAGGTGACCAAAATTTAATGTCTAGCCAGCGTCTAAGGACAACGTTATTTTGATGTCTAATAATGACGTCAAATGACATTGATATTTGGTCGATTTTAGGTTGTGTTGGAAAGTGACCAAAATCCAAAGTCGAGCCAACATCTTAAACCAGCGTCATATTAACATCAAATACTGACATTTATTTATCAGTTATGGCAACCAAAATCCAATCTAATTAACCTTGTTAAGCCTTTAAATGTCACTTTAAGATGAATACTAGTATCCTGAAAAATATCTAGCAAAATATTATGTACTGTCATCATGGCAAAGATAAAAGAAATCAGAAATGAGTTATTAAAACTATTATGTTTAGAAATGTGTTGAAAAAATCTTCTCTCCGTTAAACAGAAATTAGGGAAAAATATACAGGGGGGCTAATAATTCAGAAGAGCTAATAATTCTGACTTTAACTGTATGTCCACACATGTAGCAGAATCACAATAAAGCTCAACTTGACTTGCTTAATGTGAACAGGCCTTTACAGTCAGGTGTTGGTTTGAGTCCATTTGACATACTAACTGGTATAATTGCTTCCCATTATTTTTAAGATGATGTTGAATATCAAGCATCCGTATCACTCTCTTCATTCAAAAGGACGATTTTGGTGTTTGTATGTGCATGTAAAGGTGTGATGTAATACCTGGGCAGTAACAGCGTAGCACCCCGGGCTGGATGAGGGAGGCTGGGACTGTTATCTGGTCAAACAGGCAGGTATATTCACTGCTGGCCTCTTGCCATGGACCAGTGATCAGCACCTTCACCCCACCCTGAGACATAAATGACAGTGTTATAATGAAAAATAGCAAAACTTCCTTTTATTAAACCTGTTGTAGATTGCAAAGCCAATATCAACCCTGAATCTGCTTGTTTATACTAAATTATGATATATGTAAACAGTTTTAATGTTAATATTAGGGTGGCACGGTGGCTCAGCGGTTAACACTGTTGCCTCACAGCAAGACGGTCGTTGGTTTGAGTCCCAGCTGGGCCAGTTGGCATTTCTTTGTGGAGCATGTTCTCCCTGTGTTGGCGTGGGTTTCCTCCGTGTGATCCGGTTTCCCCCACAGTCCAAACACATGCGCTATAAGTGAATTGGATGAACTAAATTTGCCATAGTGTATGAGTGTGTGTGAATGCAAGAGTGTATGGGTGTTTCCCAGTACTGGGTTGCAGCTGAAAGGGCATCCGCTCCGTAAAACATGCTAGAATAGTTGGCGGTTCATTCCGCTGTGGCAACCCCTGATAAATAAGCGACTAAGCCGAAGGAAAATGAATGAATGAATGTTAGTGAACTAGAAGAATGCCTGAATTTAAAACCTATCCAAAATGTGACTCTCTTGCTCAGTACAACATTAAACCTTTTAGTAACACTTTAGTTTAGGTCGAAATTCATGTGATTAACAAACACCATCAGCTTAATAAACTACTAATTAGCTGTTTATTAATAGTTAGTAAGGTAGAAGTTGGGTTTAGGTTTTGGGTAGGATTGGGGATGCAGAATAAGATCATACTTTATAACTACTAATGAACAGCTCATATCTTAATAACAGGCAGGTAATAAGCCAGTAGTTAATAGCATGAATTGTGAGCGAAACTAAAGTGTTATCAAACTTTTAAGCTAAAACTGTGGTTCTTGATTTTCTAAAATGCAACTTTGAAAGTAGAAAAAAACAACAACGTAATAAAAACATAACAAAAAATGTTTTAACACTATTTACAATATTATTATCTAAAATCCATAACCTCAGCAAATGCTGTAAATAATGTTGCAAGAGTAAATTAACAGAATTTGTTTTGGTGTCATATTTTACAGTATTGTTTTTTTTCAGCTCCTTCAGCACTTTGCAAGTCCTTGAGATAAAAAAAAAGGATTTTTGTGTATTTTCACAGGAAGACACAAGAACTGAAGCACATAATTTCATAAGTTTTGAGAAAAGCCGTCACAAAAATCAGTCATTTTATGTCACAAATATTAAAAAACAAAATTTCCTTGCAAAATCCTTAAAGGACTGTTGTTTTATCTGCATTTGCATTTACTTTTATTGTCAGTAAACTAGAAGAAACACTGAATTTTTAAACACATTTTTTTAGCAAGGAAAATGTCACTGAAAAACTAAGCAGGGTTTGTGAGAGCTGAATAGTTGTTGTGGTGAGGTCTGTTACCCCTCTGTCTATATTTGTCCGACTGCTTCCTTGCCAATGGGCATGTTAATGACAGGCTGAGCATGTGTCTCATGTGGCCAAGGGGCTTCTGGGACAAATAAATACGTCACTTGTTGTAGAGAAGACCTTGAGCTTTACATTCAGTCCTCACAAGACTAACATTTATTTCTGCATTGTGGCTTGTGGCTGATTTCCACATGAACTGAGTGAATGCAGAATTACATATCCTTCACAAACTCCAACATGCCCCTTATACCTCATTTCAGTGGAACTGGTTGTTTGTATATTAGCTATTTAAAGGAAGCATTAATCATTAACCTGTTTGTATTATTAGAAGTAATATTAACCACTAATAAGAGAGCATTAATCATTTTATGATGTTCATTACTTATAATTCTGAAAATGATGCCTCTGAATCTGTTCAAAAATGTGACCCTGGGCCACAAAACCAGTCATAAGTGTCAATTTTTGGAAATTGAAATGTATAAACCTGCTGAAAGCTTAATGAATAAGCTATCCGCTGATGTATGGTTTGTTAGGATAGGACAATATTTAGCCAAGATTCAATTACACTGCAAAATAAATATTTTCTTACTTAGAGGTTTTGTCTTGTTTCTAGTTCAAATATCTAAATATTCCTAGATGAAGAAGCATTTTATAGACAAGTAAAAAAATGTTAATAAGTAATAATTAAGTGATTTTTTTCCCTTAAAACAAGTTACAAATTTTGCCAGACAGGTAACCAAATTAAACTTATTTAAAACCAAAAGCAAGATTATTTTTGCTCACCCCACGGGAAGATCATTTTTCTTGTTTTAAGGAAAAAAAAGACTTATTCATTCTAAAAATAAATCAGTATTTTTTTCTTGTCTTGATTTAGGAAGTTTTAGATATTTGGAGTAGAACAAGACAAAAACTCTAAGAAGGAAAAGCATTCTTGCAGTGTATTTGAAAATCTGGATGAGGGTAAAAAAAAATCTAAATGAAGTGCGTAGCAATGGACATTATTAATCAAAAATTAATTTTTGATACATTTACAGTAGGAGATTTACAAAAAGTCTCAATGGAACATGATCTTTAATTAATGTTCTAATGATTTTTGTCAGAAAAGAGAAATCAATTATTTTGACACATACAACATGTTTTTGGCTATTCTCACAAATGTACCTGATCAACTTAAGTCTAGTTTTGTCATCCAGAGTCCCAAATGTCTAGAGATTCTTTATGTTCCTGCACATTTGCTTGCACCTCTGCTGCCCTCTAGTGGTTATTCTACCACACATCACATGTATTATAATTTTTTTAAACTCTTCAGGATTGTCAATCACAAACTCACCTCAGGATAAGACCACTCCGGAGAATAGTCCGTCACCACAAATAGCCTCCCGGTAGCCTGTAACATTCCCATGTTCCCATGAGCCACAGCAGCCGACACTGCCTCAGCAACCTGCATGTATGCCAGCTGTCCTGCCTCGCCCGCCACCGCCCCGGACTGCGAGGACTGCGGGCTGCAGCAGGGCTGTAGGCAGAGCTCTGCCGAATTATACCCTCTCGGCCCATGAGCTCCTTCATCTCCACCCTGCTGAGCTGCAGTCCCAGAGGAGACCTGCCCCTCTGTTCCCGAATGGGTCATCAGCTGATGGCTGTAGAGAGCATTGCTACCTGGCACTACCCCTGTACCACTTCCCCCCTCCACCGAAATGAAGTCATTGATGAGGTCTGAGAACTGATTCCCGAATGAAACATCAAAATGGTCTAAGTTAATCTCCATAGAGCCTCCTCCGTTAGTTCCACTGCTGGTCAAGCTTTGATGTGCGCCTACGGCGCTAAAAAGTCCAGGTACCAACCCGGCTCCCTGCAGGAGCTGTTGATGGGAACTATTGGAGGTGTTATTATCGGTGTCATTGCACAAGTTTCCAGTTTCCCTTGCGCTCGTTCCTCCAGATCCTACTCCCCCAGTCTCTGTCGGCTGCTGGAGGTAGTGCTCAGTGCCTCCTACACCCTCAGCTTCTCCACCAGTCTGCAAGTGATCGCCTTGCTTCATCCTACCATCCGAATCTTTCTCCTGAATGCCTCCTCCTTCTTGTTCTGCTCCCGTCGACTGCTCCAAACCGCTCATCTCCTCATGCTCCTGACCTGTAGTTGCAAAGCGGTTCTGGTACTGCAGAATCTGAAGTGAACCTGCCTGTCCGTTGTTGCGTTCAGTTGGAGATCCACCGTTGCAGTTAGAGGCAGTGTGCTGGTTTGGGTGGGAATGATGATGGTGGTGAAAGTCCCCATTGGTTCCCGACGAGTCCGTTTTGACTACTGACAATCCCATGTAGGCATTGGAGTCGTGAGAGTTCTGGGTGGAGCCAGAGTTGTTCTGGTGGTTCTGGGATTGAGGAGAACCTTGCAGGAAGAAGCTGGGGGAGTGACTCTGGTGGGCCAGATGAGTTTGGCTGTAGCTCGCTGCTGCTATAACACCAGCCGGATAGTCTTGCTTGGCGTCAATCGCACTGAAATCCATCTGCTCCAGTGTGGTGCTAGGACTGAGGCCTCCTCCAGAAGGCAGCAGAGAACCGGTGGGAGTCAAAGCTAGCGAGTTTTGAGCGGAATTGCTGCTTGAGGGACCGGAGATTGCACCACTCACCACATCTCCAACCTGATAGCCACTCTCTTTAGCCAGCTGCTGTTCGAATGACATGTCCTCCGTCTTGATGTTTTTCACCAAAGCTGCGTTGAAGCTGTAACCGTTATCCCCGAGTGGTGGAGAACACCGCATCCCGTTACTGCAGCTGCTCCCGTTGCTCTCCTCGGTCTTCATCCCATTTCCTCCGTAGGTTTGACCTTGTTTGGGGTTATTGAGAAAGCAGTCGGGGTCAAAGTTCATATTGGTCTCGGGTAACTTAATACTCCCAGTTTCCAGGTTACTAGACAGCACCAGTTCTTCAGAAACACCGGCTGTTGTCAACATACCAAGTCCGTCAGTGGACGCTGGATCCGCTAACCCTACCGCATTAGCAAAGGCAAACTTGTGGCTTTCGGCTGTCACTGCTAACACCAGGCTGCTGGAGGCGGTGTCAGGACCCAATAGGTGAGCATTGGGGTCTACTGTGGGCGACATGCTATAGACTGGATCTCCAGAGACCTCGGACATGAATACGGTTGCGGATTGAGACAGACTACCCATTACTGAAGCTACGTGGCCTATTCCAGTCACCACGGGACTGTCTGCCATATCTGGGTCAGAGTTTAAACCGCTGCTGATGGAAACGGGCGAGCTCTGGGTGGTGTCCGGCACTTCCACCTGATTGGTTGAGGACACCTCCATGCTGTTCTGGTGGAGTAGGGCTGGTTTGTGCACTTTGCCATTTCTTTTTTCTCTGCCTCCTGTTCCAGCGGCTCCATCGCCTCCTGCTCGGCCGTTTTTGCCGCCGCTGTGGCTGTGCTCCGTCTTTCCTTCTGAAACATCGTTGTTTTGGACTTCGGAGTGGGTGCTGCTGTAGGCGCCTCCGGCACGTGGGTCCACTTTTGGGGAGATGATACGGTGTTTGGCACTGTTGCATTTGTGATGCAGGCTGCTTCCAGCACCTACAGAGGACAGACAGATGTTTTAACTTATGTTGTAATACTAACGCTATCAAAATAGATTGACACATAAAAATAAACCATGTATTTTGATATATATGTTTAATTTTTAATGCATGGGGGAAGATTTTTTAAGCATTTTCTCTGTGTATCAATTTTAAACGCTCTTGTTTATTGCTTATAAGAAATGAAAAACCCCCCCACAATGAATAGAAATAAATATTTCACTATTAAAACAGCACAATGTCTATAAAACATAATCAATATAACAAATATGTAAAATATAACTTACAGAAAAAGAGTAAAGTATAGTAAAAAAGCAAGTAATACAAAATAAATTAATAAAAAATACAATTAAATCTAAAGTTTTTTTTCTTTGAAAGTACACCTGACAGAATCTACTTTTCTCTTTATTTACAATTTATAGGCTTTTTTGTTTTCTTTCATAAGCTACTGATGACATTTCTTTGAAATATGAAATAAAAGTGTTTAGAGCATTAAATAACAATTTGCTAATACCAAAATAATGTCCTTTCATTTAGTGATGTTTGTATTAATTTTTGCACAACACAATACCAATGTTTTAACTTCATAAGAGTTATTTGGTGGAATAACCCTGCAATCAATCAGTCAGTCTGTCTGTCTGTCTGTCCATCCGTCCGTCCGTCCGTCCGTAAAAAAACTTATAATTTTTTTAAAGGTTAATTTGATTCAATGAAAAAGAGTTATCCTAACTCATGAACGGATTATATTAAGCAGAATTATCTAAAACTAGGAGCAATACCAAACCATTCGAGTAGCTTTATAGTTGTTTGAACTTAATTTGTTTAACTTATAGCTATTTGACAACTGAACTTAAAATGTTTAAGTTACTAATACTCTAAAAGTTTGACAACTCAAATGATCAACACAAATAATATGTGTATATGACTCTATATATAGTCATATAGTTTTCAGTACTCAAACGATATTGTTTCAAAACTTTGGTTTGAAACATGGTTTGCCGCAATCGGTTTCCTCAAACAGTTTGAGTTTACTGTACTTGTCGGGTTTTACAGTGTGGTAATTCTATCTATCTATCTATCTATCTATCTATCTATCTATCTATCTATCTATCTATCTATCTATCTATCTATCTATCTATCTATCTATCTATCTATCTATCTATCTATCTATCTATCTATCTTTATGTGAATGACATTAATATTATTAAATAATGAAACATTTGTGATTCATTTGTGAGAAAAAGCATGCTCAAGTTCATTTTTATCTAAATACTGCCATCCAGTGGCCATAAAATATACTGAACCTGGAATTATGATACAAATGGCTGTAAGAAATCTAGCATGCCAACGTCCAAATAATATAATATATTTTCAGATTTATATGCTGAAATTTATACAAGTACCATAAATTAAAATCGCTTGTTTTCTAAAATTACAAGTTTTCTAAAATGTCGTTTCAGACTTTCACTTTTTTCACTTTCACTTAAATATGCAAATGAACATTATTTAATTAAATAAGTGCAAATTTGCACTTTTACTCTTCAAACACACAAATCTGAACATCAAATAAAATCAAGTTCAAAAGTCTTGTTACTTTTAGACATGTCAGAGTCGAAGGTTGTCGAGGACGAAGACATGTCAGAGACGATTTTGGAGATTTCTTTTTCTCAGAACTGAGAAAATACTGTGTGTGTATGTTTATATGAAATCAGTTATTAGAAGAAATCAGTCATTAGAAATGAGTTATTAAAACTATTATCTTTAGAAATGAGTTGAAAAAAATCTTCTTTCCGTTAAACAGAAATTGGGGAAAACATTTTGCAGGGGGGCTAATAATTCAGGAGGGCTAATAATTCTGTGGTCCTGCAAGACACCACATTTCATTCCACTTTATGTCCACACATGTAACGAAATGACAATAAAGCTAAACTTGACGTGACTTTACTAGTGTCTTCTTTCTTAGGAGATAAATCTATGTATCAGAAGTGATTGAGGTTTGTGACTTGGGGCCTGTTCCCTTACCCAGGTTGCCCGTGCAGAGGCAGTTGTGCGTCCGCGGAGGTGGTTTAGTCTGGTGGCTGTCCAGAATTTGCTGCACGAGCTGCTCTGCTGAGAAGCCAGTGCTGCTATTCCCATTGCTGCAAGTCCACTTGATGCCATGAACTGCCGGGAGAGAGGAGACAGAGACGTCAGCCAGACAGCCAGACAGACCAGCAGCACCTCGCCAGCCAGACTGCACTACTGACACTGCAGGGAGAGACCTACAATACTGACTATACAGCTTCTGAATCAACTCATGCTTTCTGTCTTTTCCTACAGGTCTGAGACATGATCACTGATGTACAGTCAAAAACAAAATTGTTAGCCCTGCTGTGAAATTTTAATTATCTTTTTATATTTCCTAACAGATTTTTTCCCAAAAACATTTTAAAACATCATATTTTTAATAACCATTTTCAAATGACTCATTTATTTAGTTTTTGCCATGATGACAGTACATATTATTTGACTAGATACTAGTATTCAGCTTAAAGTGCAATTTAAAGATTCATTAGGAAACTTATTGGGCAACAGTGGTTTGTTCTGTAGCCTGTATCTGGAAAAATAAATTCTTAAGGAGGCTAGTAATATTCATTCATTCATTTTCCTTCGGCTTAGTCCCTTTATTCATCAGGGGTCGCCAGAGTGGAATGAACCGCCAACTTATTCAGCATATGTTTTACACAGCGGATGCCCTTCAAGCTGCAACCTAGTACTGGGAAACACCCATACACTACAGCCAATTTAGTTTATTCAATTCACCTGTAGCGCATGTCTTTGGACTTGTGGTGGAAACCGGAGCACCCGGAGGAAACCCACACCAACACGGGGAGAACATGCAAACTCTACACAGAAATGGCAACTGATCCAGCCGGGACTCGAACCAGCGACCTTCTTGCTGTGAGGCAACAGTGCTAACCACTGAGTCACCTTGTCGCCGATTGGCAAATATTTGAAAAAGAATAAAAATTTCACGAGGGCTAATAATTTTGTAAATAGTTGTACTAACTCATTGGCTTTTTAAAAAGTTCACTTTTGTACCTAAACAGATCATATTTATACATTAAAGGGACATATTAGTTCCTAAACTTCTTAAGTAATGTAATGACGGTCATTTGTGATTCTTAAGAAAATGAGGCGAATAACTGTAAAAAGCTCCACATTTTGAGAAAAAAAGAACCCACCCCTTTCACCAGGCTGGCTACGGGCCTGTATTAGTTCCTAAACTTCTTAAGTAATGACAGTCATTTCTCAAGAAAAGGCATGCTCAAGTTCATTTTTATCTAAATACTGCCATCCAGTGGCCATAATGTATACTGAACCTGGAATTATGATGTAAAGGGCTCTTAGCAGGGCTCTAAAACCTAGCATGCCAACAGCAGTTGATTCATTCACTCATTCATTCATTCATTCATTCATTCATTCATTCATTCATTCATTCATTTTCCTTCGGCTTAGTCCTTTTATTCATCAGGGGTCGACACAGCGGAATGAACTGCCAACTTTTAAAAAATGTTTTACACAGCGGATGCCCTTCCAGCTGCAACCCAGTACTGGGAAACACCCAAATACACTCATTCCCACACATACATTGCAGCCAATTTATTCATTCATTCATTCATTTTCTTTTCGGCTTAGTCCCTTTATTAATCTGGGGTCACCACAGCGGAATGAACCGCCAATCTATCCAGCATATGTTTTACGCAGCGGATGCCCCCCCAGCTGCAACCCATCACTGGGAAACATCCATACACACTCATTTACTATGGACAATTTAGTTTACCCAATTCACCTATAGCGCATGTCTTTGGACTGTGGGGGAAACCGGAGCACCCGGAGGAAACCCACGCGAACACGGGCAGAACATGGAAACTCCACACAGAAATGCAACTGGCCCAGCCGGGACTCGAACCAGCGACCTTCTTGCTGTGAGGCAACAGTGCTAACCACTGAGCCACCGTGTCGCCCTCGGCTATTAATATTAACCTTAAAAATTGGTTTAAAAAAATGTTTAAACTGCTTTTATTTCAGCCAAACTAAAAGAAACAAGATTTTACCCAAAATAAAAAAATTATATAAAATATTGTGTAAATGTCCCCTTTCTGTTAAACATAAACAATTGGGAAATATTTGAAAAAAAAAAAAAATTTCACGAGGGCTAATAATTTTGTACATATAGTTGAAGTCAGAATTATTAACCCCCCTGAATTATTACCCCCCTGTTTATTTTTTCCCCCAATTCCTGTTTAACGGAGAGAAGATTTTTTCAACACATTTCTAAACATAATAGTTTTAATAACTCATTTCTAATGACTGATTTCTTTTATCTTTGCCATGATGACAGTAAATAATATTTGACTAGATATTTTTCAGGACAGTTCTATACAGCTTAAAGTGACCCGTCTACTGTGGCCCCTGGGTGCAGCCGCGTATACCAGGTCTCGGGGCAGAACGTCTCCTCCACCTGTGTTCGAGATCCCCACGGAGAACCGCTTCGCCCCCCTCCGCGAGACGGGTCGCAATATGGCAATCATCGGTGACTCCATCGTTCGCCACGTCCGCGCTGCTTCCACTAAAGGTAACAATGTACGCACTCACTGCTTTCCCGGTGCTCGTGTTAAGAATGTTTCTGCTAAGGTTCCCGCTATCCTGAGCGCTGCCGAGAGCATTTTCCGTGCTGATGGGCTACACCTCAGCAATGCTGGAGCTGAACTCCTGTCGGACAACATCTCCAGGATGCTTCGTTCTGTCTGACTAGTAAGTGAAAATTCACATTTTAGCCATATAGACTCTTGCTCGTCCCGCTTAAATCACAGTAATGCATATCTGGCTAACCCCATAGAGACTGTGTCTGTTCCTCGTATTATTAGATCAGGAAATAAACCTACTGTGTGCTCTAGAAAAAATCTATTAAGAATCAAAACAGAAAAACTGCAAAAAAGTGACAGTTTTTTAAAGCTTGGTCTCCTAAACATCAGGTCACTAGCACCTAAAGCACTTATCATAAATGAAATAATAACAGACAACAATCTTAATGCACTCTGTCTCACTGAAACCTGGCTGAAACAAAATGACTATATTAGTTTAAATGAAGCAACTCCTTCAGGATTCTTATATAAGCATGAGGCTCGTCAGACTGGTCGTGGTGGTGGAGTTGCATCAATCTTTAGTGATATTCTTAATGTTAATCAGAGAAACGGACTTATGTTTAACTCTTTTGAAGTATTGGCACTTAATGTTATGCTTCCGGATATTATGAAAAAACCTATATTATCTCTCGCTTTAATCACCATATATAGACCCCCAGGACCCTATGTCAATTTTCTGAAAGAGTTTTCGGATTTTATTTCTGACTTACTAGTTAAAACTGATAAAATACTAATTGTAGGAGACTTTAACATTCACATAGATGACGCTAACGATACATTAGGGCTCGCGTTTACAGATTTACTACAATCACTTGGGATAAAGCAAAACGTTGTTGGTCCAACCCATCGCTTAAAGCATACATTAGATCTAATTTTGTCTCATGGAATTGAGGTCATTGATGTAGACATTATACCACAAAGCGATGATATAACAGACCACTACCTCTTACTATATAAGCTGTGTTTACCTGAAATTAGTAGATCTGCACAGATATATCGCCCTGGTAGAACTATCGTCCCGTCCACTAAAGATGAATTCACAAATAACTTACCTGATCTTTCTCTATTTCTAAATACACCCGCAAACGCAAATGACCTTGATGTAGTAACCAGCAGTATGGATGCTATCTTTACTAACACACTAAATACTGTGGCACCCATCAAATTAAAAAAGGTTAGAGAGAATAAAACTACACCATGGTATAACAGTCATACTCGCGCTCTCAAAACAGCAACCCGTGCCCTGGAACGTAAGTGGAAAAAAACTAAATTAGAGGTCTTTAGAATTGCGTACAAAGATAGTATGTCCACCTATAGGAGGGCTCTAAAATCCGCCAGGGCTGAGCACCTCTGCAAACTGATAGAAAATAATCATAACAATCCTAGATTTTTATTTAACACCATTGCTAAACTAACAAATAATCGGTCATCTTTGGAACAAAACGTCCCACCGCAAATTAGTAGTGATGACTTGATGAATTTCTTCAGTGATAAAATAGAAGGCTTCAGACAGAAAATAGAAGATGTTAAACTTTCGGCACCGCCTTATACTTCAGATCCATTAAACATTCCACTGAACCAAAATAATCTACAGTGCTTCAAAATCATAGAACAGGAAGAGCTAGATAAACTTATAAATGCTTCTAAACCTTCTAATTCCAACTAAATTACTGAAAGAATTGCTACCTGTAATAGGAGAACCTCTTCTTAACCTCATCAACTTCTCTATCTTTAGGCCATGTTCCAAATCCTTTCAAGCTAGCTGTTATTAAGCCTTTTATTAAGAAACCACAACTGGACCCCAGCAACTTAGCTAATTATAGGCCTATTTCAAATCTTCCATTTATGTCTAAAATACTAGAAAAAGTTGTTTTTGCCCAATTATGCTCCTTTCTGCAGATGAACAATGTTTTTGAAGTGTTTCAGTCAGGTTTCAGGCCTCATCACAGTACAGAAACCGCATTAGTGAAAATAACCAACGATTTACTCTTAGATGCTGACCAAGGGTGCATCTCGTTATTAGTTTTACTTGATCTCAGTGCTGCATTTGACACCATCAACCACAATATCCTCATAGATCGCTTAAATTCTACAGGTGTCCGGGGACAGGCTCTACAATGGTTTAAGTCATACTTAACTGACCGTTACCAGTTTGTGAATATAAATGGACAGCTTTCACAGGTCAGGCCAGTACAGTATGGGGTGCCTCAAGGATCAGTTTTAGGCCCTTTGCTGTTCACAATATACATGCTACCCCTGGGAGACATTATAAGAAGACACGGGATCAGCTTTCACTGCTATGCAGATGATACTCAATTATATATTTCAACAAAACCTGATGACACGTCTGAACTGTATAAGCTAACTAAATGTATTAAAGATGTTAAAGACTGGATGACCAACAATTTCCTTCTCTTAAATTCAGACAAAACAGAATTATTACTTATTGGGCCTAAATCCTGTACACAGCAGATCTCACAACTCGACCTGCAATTAGAGGGACACAAAGTTAGCTTTAGCTCTACTGTAAAAGATCTGGGTGTTATACTAGACAGCAATTTAACCTTTGAAAATCATATCTCCCATGTCACAAAAACTGCCTTCTTTCATCTGAGAAATATCGCTGAGTTACGAAGTATGCTATCCATCTCAGATGCAGAAAAACTAGTTCATGCTTTCATGACTTCTAGGCTGGATTACTGTAATGCTCTGTTCGCTGGTTGCCCAGCATCCTCTATTAATAAACTTCAGCTAATACAAAATGCAGCTGCCAGAGTTTCTACCAGGTCTAGAAAATATGATCATATCACCACAATTTTATCCTCCT
>CAIGQV010001161.1:6162-24971 GCA_903798115.1 Danio jaintianensis
ATATATATATATATATATATATATATATATATATATATATATATATATATATTTTTTTTTTTCTTCAATATTTTATAATAGAACCTATTGTAATATACTTATTGCATTAAACCATAGTTTATATGCCTATTATCTTTTTAGTAAAGAAGTAATGGATTTATAGGCATGCATTTTAACTTCTTATGCATCAAATATGCGCTCCAAACTTTTCTTCATTGAGACATGTTAAATTCTTCGTCCATCATTTGCAATGTTTCTAAATTGCGTTGCTACTAATTTTTCTTACCATTTATTTTTTATCTGTTTTATCTACTATTTTCTGTAAAGCTGCTTCTGACCATGTCCACACTAAATGGTTATAAGAGACGTGTTTAAGGGATTATATGCAGCATCCTTAATTTATTATCTTAGGAAAGCAGAGATCTCCACTTATGTATCTTACTAAGAGGGAAAATGTGCTTTATGCATTATAAAGCTTGAAGCATCAGAATTGGTTTTTGGTATTGGCCGATCACCATGACAAGGAATCGGTACTCGTATTGGCTGCAAAAATTCTGATCAGAGAATTCCTAGTTATGACAATTTTTATTTCAAAGTGACTTTTCCTTTAAAATGTATGCATGCAACATCACACAGATAGTCTTTTAAAAGAGAAACCCTGGTCTCTGAACAGATGTCTTCCTCAGAATGTCACCATGGCCACGGCCACATCCGCTGCAGCTGACCTCTAAATGCACATCTGTGTGTGTGTGTGTGTGTGTGTGTGTGTGTGTGTGTGTGTGTGTGTTTGTTAAAGAGCGTTCAAATCAAGCCTGGGAGGAGACGGTCAAGTCAAGCAGAGAATAACTCCTGAAAAGAGTGAATTTCAACCAAAAGTGTGCGTTTAATTTGGAGACTCAGCGGCTTTGTCTCCATATGACGAACTGCATGTGTAGGACACGAGTGTTTACTGAGTAAACCATGGAGAGATAGAAAGAAAAACGAGAAAAAAAAAGATCAGGATGGAAAGGAGAGTCCAGGAGCGAAATCCTGCTCCTTCTCACAAACACCTTGTGAAAGAACGCAACCACAAAGAGGCTCTGTGTTGCGAGCGTTTCGGGCAGAGGTCTAACCAGGACAACTCCTCAGAGAGAGCAGAAAATGAGTGGAAAGAGAGAGAGAGAGAAAAGCAGTGAGAAAAAGAGAAGCAAAGTGAGAGAAATACACTGCAAAAACGAGAGGAGAAGAGAGCAAATGAGGTTCCAAAACCGTTACAGCCATCCGATAACCGGAAAAATGTGTAATTTAAAACTGTTTGTATTGCATTTGGCTATCAAATTACCCTGAATGAGGGAAAAAAAAGACTTTGCTTGAGTTACATTGGTTTTGTGTGTCGCCTGTGGGCAAATTACAGGTTTTCCCCCCTCAAAAACGAAAGCAAGTCGACCACGAAGCGAGCGACTGAACAAAAGCGTCTTTATTTTCTCCAAACTGTAACTGTGAGAACGTTTCTGCAACATTAAACTGTGTCCTATCACAAGTCCGCATCAAAAACCTAACCATGATGTCACAGCTTATATAAAGGCAAATTCTGTGGCCGCGTTCGCTAAATAATCACAGACCGGCAGCGCTATGAGGCCCTTTACAGCTGTTTTTAGGAAGACGAAGATATCTGACCACAATAAAAACTCTACTTTCACTTGACTGATGGCTAAATTTAGGTGTAGCACATAATCTATTTGCTCTAGTTTGTTTTCATATCAATATCAGCTAAATATATTGACGTTACACAAAACAAATGAGTAAGTCAAATAAATAGTCGATGTATATTTAGTAATCACGTTATAAATGCGCAGCATGAAAAAAGGACCAATTTATTTAACTAAAATAAAGACCATCTGTTTCTGCCTCACAGTAAAAGATAGAAATGATAGATTAGGACAGAAACAAACATTTAAAATAAGACTGAAAATGAGAAATGATGATGAGGTGATTAATTAATTTAATTTAAGTTACTTTTGGTAATCTTTAATCAAAGTCTGAACATTTCCTTCAGCATTTGGAGTGTCATCCTTCTCTGATAATGTCAGCTTGATGGCTCCAGTCACAATATTCTTAACCACGGCCCTTTTACTGTTAGATTGCTATGAGGAATGATGCACAAAAAAGAAAGCCCCGCCCCTACTCAATATTCCACTTCAGTTGGAAGTACCTCAACATACTGAAAAGTTTTAGCAACTTCCAGTTCACACGGACTTTAAGATGCACTGTAAAGTTGAAATTGATATCTATTTAAAGTCCCCATGAACCGTTTTTTCGTATTGTGACGCAGTTACTAGAGAAACGGAATATTAAATGAGAAAACAGTGGGCGTGGCTTGTTTTTTCTACTGCGAGCTGAATGGATGTAGTAAAGTAGGCATTTCATTCAGAAAGATCAGGCAAAGGGTTTGGGGAGGCTCCTCCTACCCATAACAGACTCCTCCTCTTCACCATTTCTGTTTGTTGCCAAAACTTACAGTTGGAGAGGCGTGGTTAAGTATGTAAGCCACGTGGCGCCCAATTCCTAAGATATATGTAATCTGACAATTTAAATGAAAAAATGACATGCACAGATGAACTGTTCACCAGAAAACTAGCAGTGTGAGCTAACAAAATCATATGCTTAGTTTTGATTTCTTGGGCACTATGACCTCACGTTAGTGCTAAAATCCTAATTTTAAAATAAGCCAAAATATATACAAAATAATAAAGACCAACAGTAAAAATGTGATTAAAAAAAGTTGCTAAAAACAAAAATGTTTAAAAGTCTGCGGTCAATAACATGAAAGTTTATAATACAAAACAAGTATTGATGTTGGAGTCTCCTTTTCATCAAGACTGTATAGTTATCACACTACAAAAAGCAGCATATAATATTATTACAGTAATAAAAACTGTATTTTATTTCATGTTTAAATGTGATTTATATCTGTGCTATCAAAGCTGAAGTTTCAGAGTCATTGCTCCAGTATTCACTGCCACATGATCCTTCATAAATTGTTCTGAGCAAACAATTTTGTGCTCAAGAAACATTAAGTATTATTATTATTAATTCTGACAACAAAAGTGCTGATTAATATTACTATGAAAACATTTTTTTTGTCATTTTCTCAGGGAGACTTAGAGGAACCAAAAACACCTTCGAAAGAACAGCATTCATTTATTTAATAATTTCTCAGAATAGGCGGCACGGTGGCTAAGTGGTTAGCACTTTCGCCTCACAGCAAAAAAGTCGTTGGAGTCCCGGCTGGGCCAGTTGGCATTTCTGTGTGCAGTTTGCATGGTCACCCTGTGTTCGCATGGGTTTCCTCTGGGTGCTCCGGTTTCCCCCACAAGTCCAAAGACATGCGGTACAGGTGAATTGAATAAACTAAATTGTCCATAGTGTATGAGTGTGTGTGAATGAGTGTGTCAAACCACACTGAACTGAACTAAACTGAACTTCAACTCTGAAAACTGGACTGACACTTTCAATTTACTATAATCTTCTATGTTAAGCTGCTTTGACACATCTACATTGTAAAAGTGCTATAGAAATAAAGATGAATTGAATTGAATTGAATATGGGTTTTTCCCAATACTGGGTTGCAGCTGAAAGGGCATCCTCTGTGTAAGACATATGCTGGAATAGTTAGCGGTTCATTCCGCTGTGGCGACCTCTGAACTAGAGATTAAGCCGAAGGAAAATGAATGAATTTCTCAGAATCTTTCTACATTCCTTTACTGACAATTTTAGATCCATGTAGGTCTTGTTAAAATCTTACCGACTCCAAAACCTCCAATAAAAGTATGTACATAATAAATGATCCCATGAATCTAAATTAAAAACAATTTAGCAACAACCTAAAAAATGTCCACAAAAAAATTACATCCAAGAGATTTTTTCTACACATACTGTAAACACAGTCAAAGACACAACAATCAGTTAAAACAAACTCACATTCAATCTAAGATAATAACTAATGAAACACAGGAAAAGCAAAACCTTGAGGTTTTTCTTAGGGCCAAAACCACAGATTAAAATCTAACCACAAAAGTAGGCCAGAAAGAGATCTGCTCTTTTGTCTGTGTGTGTGTGTGTGTGTGTGTGTGTGTGTGTACACATTTACGCACAGCTGCTTTTAGAATAAACACAGCGTCTCACTTTAAAACTTCAATCTTTGCTGCCTCTTTCTCTGAGGCTTAATTCAGTTTAACATGTAACACTGAACAGGCTTAGCATAAATAAAAGAGACTCGTCTAGCATTATACACTACACAACATAAATATTCGAGTGTGTTACAACAAGTACCGATCATTTCGACTACAACAACACATCAGGCTGCCAGTGCTGTCATTGTTTTCAGTGATTTATTAACAGCTATAGACTTGAAGAGTCCTCGTGTATTTTATCTGATGCAAAAGCGGTTCTAACGGAAACTTCTAGAAAAGTGTTTCTATAGAATCGTGTCAATGATGATCACATCGGCATAAATCAGTCAACAATTCAACTTCTCAACCCTAAATTCACATCGACTTTGAGCTTCAATCAAGTCACTGTAGTACGGAAAATAGTATGTTCAAAGTGTTCTGTCCTGAAGATATTCATTCATTCATTTTCTTTTTGGCTTAGTCCCTTTATTAATCTGGGATCGCCACAGTGGAATGAACCACCAACTTATCCAGCATATGTTTTACGAAGCGGATGCCCTTCCAGCTGCAACCCATCACTGGGAAACACCCATACACACTCATTCACACACATACATACACTACGGACTATTTAGCTTACCCAATTCACCTATACCGCATGTCTTTGGACTTGTAGGGGAAACCGGAGCACCCGGAGGAAACCCACGTGAACATGAGTTCTTTAGAAAACACCAGCAGTTTTTTGTTGTTGTTGTTTCTTTGTAAGTTCAACTTTGGTTAAAATGCTAATAATAATAATAATAAACTTTATTTTAAAATAGTGCCTTTAAAAGGTAGCATCTCAAGGCACTTTACAGACATATAACATGTGCAGCAGTCAAAGATACATACAGGGATGAATGCAAAGAAAAAATGTAATAATAAATAAAAGCAAATAAAAGCTACCCTAAAAAAGTAAGTTTAAAAAAAATGCAACTTGTAGAATGGCAGAAATGGGAAGATTAAGGAGAACTTCTAAATTACGCCAACTGAATTAATTCAATGATGTCAATTTTAGGCAAACTACTCTAATTCTAAGCAGATATTTCAAATAATCAAGTTAAAAATAAGGCTACATAGATTAGGTATTTAGTTTGCGGTAATACTGAAAAATCTCACACTATTTTGCAACCCTTCCTCTCACATTTAAAAAATGAAAACAATATAATATTAATAATATTAACAAGGCGGTTGCTAAGGCGCTGCTAGGGTGTTCTGAGTGGTTGCTAAGGTGTTTCTAGGCAGTTGCTAGGGTGTTCAGAGTGGTTGCTAAGGTGTTGCTAGGGTGTCCTGAGTGGTCACTATAAATGGAGAGCACAGAGAAAATATGCATGTTTATATATGTTTTTTATTTCACTCTTCCTTTTTTTTAAATTAATTAATTAAGAATTTTTTTACTGATGTACCTTTTGCATATTTGTTTTTATATGTTTTTATGTATTGTTGTATGTTATTTTATTTATCTTGTTATTTTTTTATTTGTGTTTTGGCCTAAATATTGTTTTTGAGGCAAGAATATATAATTGCACTGTTAGATTCTGACAGGAAGAAAATGTGAACTAATTTTGTTTTCTGCTGATAGATTGGAGCAGTTGATGTCTTGTAATTCTTTGTATTTAATACTGTGACTCTCTAAATAATATGCATCAATAAAACAACTAATTAAACTAATATAATAATAATAACAACAATAGTAATAATAATAATGCTACATTGCAGAAGTGTTTTCTTGTTCTGTCTGCATTGGACGCGATCGTTACTTCAACAAAGCACTGATTACAATTTTTTTCTTTGACCAAAGCATCGGTTTGGAGATTTGCCACCATCACTGCTCTGAATCCAGTGTAAACACTAGACACAATCACTGATCATAATGGGTTTGATTGTCAAACCCAAAACTTTGAGACATTATGTCAAGCTCCCACAATTAGGAGGTTTACGAAAAATCACTGACAATTTAACATGGCTAAAAACGCTTGGAAAATAGTACAGTAAAGCATCATTTCAACTGAAACCTGAAGACAGGGCCAATAGAATTTCATTTATACCACTGTCTACAATTATACTAATAGAAATGCTGAATCTGACTGACCGTTTCTCCACTTTTAACATTAAGCATACACTCAAAAAAAGTATGATTTTTTTGTTTGTTCAAACTACTTATCTAAAATGAGCTGAATCAACACAATTATTGAGGTTTTTTTTGGGACAACTTAATTCTTTTATGTTCAATCCACTTAAATTTTTAAAAACTAATAAGTTAATAACTTAATTCGCTCATGTTGTCCCAACTCAAATTGAGTGTGTGGAACCAAGCCTTTTTTACATTGTAGTTCAGATGGGTCTGATACATTTGGTGGTTCGTGCCATTTTAATTTTGATTTCATGGGAACTTTTAATGGAAAAATAAATAAATAAACTCCTTCTCCTCGAATTCCGATCCAACAATCCAGAACTCAAGTCAAATCAGTTCTTAAATTTAGTTTTTAGCACAACCCTGCCACAAAGTTTGCATTGACTGCACTGCAAAGCAAAAACGTGAAACCTTTTAGACATTTTCTATGTTTGCTTACACCACAACATCATTTTTGAGACTGAACACATCAATTTGAAAGCAGGTTTGAAATCGGGAGTTTTAGAAAATGCTGCCATTGTTGTGTTAGCGTAAACACCTGAATACGAGAGTCTTTGAAAACGATGTCACATGCATTCATAGTAAGTGTTTAGGGGAGTCCAGATTAAAGGCAAGCGCTAACAAACATATGCAACAATGGCAAGGTACATGGTGGTGTTGTTGTTGCTCAAGTTTTTGCTAGGGCTTCATTAGTGTGAATTTACTTTACATTACAACCAAAATCGGAGACGCATCATAACTCAACAAAGCAAGTTATACATAGACAGGAGCACCGAGTCGTCAACATCAAGTTGTCACTTCCCTGCAAGTACTGTTGTACTAACAAGGTAATCGTGTCAGATACTGGTCTAACATAGATAATTTGATCATTCATATGAATAAATGGGGATTGTTTAGCAAATGTTGTCGTGTAGATGTGAAACTTTTCCAGAAATCAAGTTTGGCTACATTGCAGTCATGTAAACAGAGCCTAAATACAAATAAAGTCAAACTCATTTCCCCGTTCATGCCATGTTAAGGTGTGAGACATTTTAAGACATTTTTAAGACCATTATCATTGACATTTCAGACTTATACTGGGCTAAACACTAAGGATTTTTTTCCAATCGATAAGATATTTACTTGCCTCATCAATGTTTTGCCTCAAAAATTCTAATTCAGTTATTTCTTAGCCACATATTTTAAATAATGTGTCAAAACAAGCAAACTAAACAAATATTTTCAACATAAAATTTCTTTAAAATGTTTATTTTTTTGCAAGTTTAAAAAAACTATAACAAACTAAACATATGCACAACAATCTGCCCAGGTCAGTGTCCTCACCAGGTAGCTAGAAATACATGAAGAACTTTTAAACAAATGTTATTGTAAATAAGATAATTCAACCATATTGGTAAATAGAGTTAACAATTAAACGTTTGTTAAAAGATTTATTGAGATTGGGTAGCTTTACATGGACATTGAAGAAGTAGGACCAGTTTAAAATGATTTAAGACCTACAACACAATAGTTCAGTAAATGTAAGACTTTAAAAAGGCATATATTTAAGTTTTTGAAATACCCCACAGACACCCTGACAAATCTGTAGTTAGAAAGAGCCTATAATTCAAGTCATATGAAAGCAGAAAAATAAAATCCCTGTATGGGTTCTTGTTTGCATTTATAAGATGTTATATAGCTCATAATATCTCACACACACACACTGTAAAAAATGCAACACAATTGCACACAATTGCTTCATGTTGTCCCAACACAAATCTATTAAGCTAACTTAATCGGTTTTACAAATTTAAGTGGATTGAACATAAAACGATTAAGTTGTCCCCCCGAAAAACTAAAAAAAAGTGTTGTTTTAAATAGTTGAAATTTTTAATTATTTAAGTCAATTTAAATAAGTTGTTTGAACAAGCAACAAAAGCCATTTTTTGAGTGCAAGCAAGCACTGATGCAAATATTATACAACAAACAAGATTACTGTAAATGACTGCAAATATTACACAACAAACAAGAAGTTCATTTTGAGGGAATTACAATTTGGACACAATCCTGTCTGTTCTTTTTTAGTTTTGCCAACAAAATCGGTTTTTGGGAACATTTTGTGAATACAAGAGCAACACTGCAGTTTGTTGTTCTTGAATGACTCTGATTCAATGATTCAATTATCAATCCATAAAGATAGTGATTGACTTTGTTTTGAATGAATCAGTCGTTTTAAGCAAATTGCTTGAATGTATGATTCAGTGAATCACTCAAAGACAGGGACTTGCTGCCACCTTTTGGCTGTTTAAGCATCATATTTATTTATCTGTAAATAGCCAAAATACCAGCACAAAAACGCACTCAATGAAATATAAATGGGCGGCATGGTGGCTCAGTGGTTAGCACTGTTGCCTCACAGCAAAAAGGTCCCAGCTGGGCGTTTCTGTGTGGAGTTTGCATGTTCTCCCAGTGTTCACGTGGGTTTCCTCCGGGTGCTCTGGTTTCCAGTCTAAAAACATGTGCTATACTTGAATTGGGTAAACAAAATTGGCCATAGTGTATGAGTGTGTGTGAATTTGAGAGTGTATGGGTGTTTCCCAGTACTGGGTTGTGGCTGGAAGGGCATCCGCTAAGTAAAACATATGCCGGAATAGTGATTCATTCCGATGTGGCGATCCCTGATAAATAAGGGACTAAGCCGAAGGAAAATGAATAAATGCATGAATGAAATATAAATGATTATCAATTATTATTTAATTACAAAAAAATCATCAAAATATATATTCCAATCTTACACAACCCTATGCTGTCCGGCCAATCAAATCAGCCATGCAGAAACTTTTTCAACCAATCGTTGAATATATATTATTATTTTATAAGTGCATGATCTAAAATTTGACCTGTATGTTGTGTTAAATGTTGCAGCAGAAGGAGCTGTGGATTCAGTCTCCTCCGCCTGTCAGAATCGCTAGCACGCCCACAATCAGAGGCAGCTGAACTGGACCGACAGCCAGGAAAGGCCCTGGTCTGAGGCCCATCCTGGGGGTCCAGGTCCCATCTGTGTTTGCGGAATAGAGCAGGGAACACACAGACCCCCAGCATCAGGTGTGAAGCGGGGCTCAGCTGCTCTGGGACCTGTGGGATGCTTTTGCCCATATGTGATTTCTGCAGATGCCGTTTGTTGTGGCCCTGTCTCACACTCTGATGCACATGTGCACATACAGTTTACACACACACACAGGCACCAACACCACTTCTTGTATCTCTGGTTGGAGGATTCACAGGGGATGATGTCAACTGAAGAGAAAAACAGATGAGAGGAGGCAAACAGACTGATAAAATGAAAGGAAACAAGCTTGTAAGGAAACATTAGTAGCGGCTCCACAATCTCAGGAGGAAACACAGATTTTTTTCACTGAAAAAATCATCTGTACAGTACTTGTTTGTCATTTTAGACAATGTTTAAATGAAGCAAATATGTATGTATAAATAGCTACAATTAATGAATGATGTCAGATAAACAACAGTTAACCAAACTAAAATGCCTCAATTTCACAAAACAATAAAAAAATTAAGTAAACAATAAAAGACTACATTAACATTTCTAGTGGCGGGGCATCCGCTGTGTAAAACATATGCTGGATAAGTTGGCGGTTCATTCCGCTGTGGTGACCCCTGATGAATTAATGAATGTGCCCTCTATATATTTCAATCCAAGAAAATACATTGGCATGTAACATTAAGAAAATCTTAATTTGCACATCAACTAACAAACATAATTAAAATTATGTATAGAAATAAATGTATTTTATTCATCCTAAATGAAATTTATTTGTGAGATCAAATATATATTTTATTGAACAACACCGATGCAACGTACATTTAACATATTATATTATGGTATAATATATGTAGTATATATAGTATATATAGTAATATGGTAATATATATTTGGCCAGGAAAAAAAGGCTAATAAGCTAATTATCTGTAAACATAACTAGCATTTATAACGAGATATAAACCTTTTCTACTTTAATATCATGTACAAACGCTAAATGGCAAAACTGATGCAACAGTGGCGCACACGAGAGCCGCATTCCACCTTTGTGTACATGCGTAACAACTCCTTCCGCGAGGAAAACAAGACCCTTGCGCTTCATTTAACGATAAAGCAGGGAATACAAATCACGCAAAACTCAACGTTTATTTTAAACACTTGATCAAAATACACAACTGATGTTTGTGGTGTTATATTAATGTGTAAAGCTGAGGGAACAGGAGAGCGATCTAACGGAGGGATACCGGAGCGCACATCGGCGCAGCTGCGCAGAGACGCTGCACACACACGAAATACACTCCAGTGTTGACATATTTAATTTCTGCTCTAAGTAATCTCTCGTATCTCGATTATGCCGGGAATGATGGACAAAGGGTCGGAATATCTGGGGAAAGGTCGCTCAAATGGGACGAAGAGCCCGTCTAACGCCTCGAACGGACATTTTTCGGACGAAAGCGGCAGCGACGACGAGCACGGTATAGCCTCGAACAGCCCTGCGGAGCTTGTTTATGCGTTTAAATGAAACACGAAAGGTAAACATTTCGAAACTTAACGAGGATATTCATGTTTTTTTAGATGTAGGCATGCGTGTGGGATCGGATTATCAAGCCAACATTCCTGAATTTGATCCAGGTAAGAAAAAGCACCGCATTCCGCCTTTAAGAACCTGACTGACTGACTGTGGTAGCCTCGGCTCACTTATCGCCGCTAATCATTTCTATTATTATGAATATTTTGAAGTCACTTTTAACGAAAATTGATAGTCGAATGGCCAATATTCTGTTTTAAATCGTTTTATAATGTCAATGTATGATTATGTATTTATGAATAGCTTTCGTTAAAATGTTAGCTTCCGTGATTAGCCGCTCGTCAGCTAACTTACCCCGCAACTTTGACATATGAATAAATATCGCGTTTTTATGCTTGTATGTACAAATCGCTTATTTAATTAAGAAAAAATAATAAATTAAGAAGGCATAATGTAATTGAGTTGGTGAAACGGCAGTGTTGTGCGTCATTCGCTTCTGAATTTACTACGTTTTCACCTTTTTTCCTTACGTTGTCAGTTTTTAACATGATTTTTAAACAGAATTTGATTTAATTCTTCATTATGCTCAATACTTAATACTTTTGTAATTAATATTAATAAAAAAAAAACTCATATCTGCGTCACGGTGTCGACAGATCCGAATGAAATGTTGTTTATTGACGTCTGCTTTTACTCAAATGTGTTATTTTAATAGTTCAAAATCTAATAATTGCTTGGTTTCTTAATTCATAAAGTGTTTTAAAAGTGAATACAGATATAATATGTGTGTTATATTTGTGTTATTGCATCTAAAGTGAACTTGTTTTGCATTGTAATGATGTAGGTTCCACAAAATACAGTGATAAAGACAATGGTGGGATGTTGGTTTGGTCCCCACATCACACAATAGTTGACTCCAAATGTAAGTATATACAACGTTTTGATCAGTTACTATCAGGGCTGTATAATATAACACAAAGTTATCACCGCAATAGCAGACGTGTGATAAATTATTCATTTCACGCATTGGTTGTTTATCTAAAGCTGACCAATCAGATGGGGCTTTACTATCTTTAGCTCTGCCTCCCAAGTAGTTATTGTTCTGCTATTGGCTGGAGCCCAAAGCTGAACCAAGAGCTGAAGATAAACACTTATAGGTGGAGTCAAGACAAGAGAGGATAATGACAACAGCCAATCAGAGTCAGAATATCTGCATATCAGGTTTACACTCACTCATAGTGTTTTACAGACTCAGTGTTTGACCCTCGACACAGATTTTTAGAACTAATTAGATCTGAAATTTATATTTGAGCTGTTTATTTTATTATCATTAATTAAATAAATGATTTTTAAACAGCTTATTAAAATAGCATTTTTCTGAGGGCAATGTCACATCGTAAGAAATATCAATATCGCAATACTCCACAGCAATAATGCATATTTTTCCGGTATTGTGCAGCCCTGTTTAGTATGTTCATTAATTTATATTTGTATTTATTTTTTTACCACATTATATAGTCCAGTGTTTCTCAACCACGTTCCTGGAGGACTGCCAGCACTGCGTGTTTTGGATGTCTCCGTTGTCTGTCAGACCCATTACAGGTCTTTCAGTCTCTGCTAATGAGCTGATGATCTGAATCAGGTGTGTTTGGTTAAGGGGACATGGGCTGCATCCGAAATCGCATACTTCCAAATCACTTTTATTGTCACATCATCAGCAGCATGTGTACTATGATGAGTGAAAAGCTTAGATTCCATAGTATAGACCATTTTGAAGGATATAAACAAAATCAATGGTCGCAACGTATTTCCTGTTTTACATGTTTAATTTCTACAGCTTCCGAGAATCCAAAAAGAGCCACATATTGATAAATAATGTTATGATCGCTGTTTTAACATTAAGTTATGATTGAATTGCCTCTTGTTACAGTTATGAAATAGTTTGATAACAAGCAGGAAATGTTCATGGACCAATGACGTCACCACATTGAAACGGTCTATATAGTATGCTAAAAACAGTATGCTTGTCGAGTAGTATGTCCCAATTCATAGAATTCGAAAATCAGTATGCGAGAAGGACCCGGATGACCGACTACTTCCGGTGAGAATCTGAAGTGTGCATCCGATGGATGCTACACTATCCCATTATGCCCCACGAGAGAATTCATGAATGGGAGTAAAGCAACGCAACTCACACTGGTAGGTCACGTGATCATGACATAATGGCGGATGTAGTACGTCCGAGTTCCATTCATACTGCTCATATTCATACTGTATAGAACGCACGTTTCTAACAGTCGAGTAGTACATTTGAATTCAAATGCAGTACCTAATAAGTAGTAGGTGATTTCGGACACAGCCATGGGCTGTTTCTCAATATGCGTTCTTCAGCGATCTTGTGTTCTCGTGTAACGTCATCATCAACAGCCAAAGTTCAGTTAATAAACTCAAGACCGCAAGAACGGAGGACGGGTGAACGTTCCCGTATGTGTTCTTGATATCGAGGATGCACCGATGCAAAACTCACCCGAGAAGTCCCAGAAGTCATTGCGACTGGAGGTGGGAAGTGCAGCCTTTTATATAGACTCATTATTAAAGTTTAGAGATATAACTTATTTACCTCAGGAGTTTCCCTAAATGAGACGGTGAAAGTAAACAACATGAAAATCTTAATAAAGGCATAAACACATTAATGATGTTTATTTGCTGAAATTCATGTTCAAATCTGTGTTATTTGTATTGTCTGACGTATATTTGTGAGGTCTTTATGCACAGTATATATTGTGAAAAGGGGAAAAACAGTAAATCGCTGTATGAATGCTGTAATGCTTAATTAATTTTTTGTTAAAAATGCGTGAAGGTCATGTGACCATCAGGAAGAGCGCAGCATCTCATTTCTCACAGGACGCGTTCTCCGTTCTCGCGGTCTCCCGAGTTCGTTCTTCCGAGGTGACCTGGCCGGTCTCCACAAGAACACGAGTCCGTTCTTGGAATTGAGAAACAGCCAAGGAAAATGTGCAGAGCTGGTGGTCCTCCAGGAACGTGGTTGAGAAACACTGCTATAGTGTATGTGTCTGTATTTATTTTCCCCCCACAGTGGACGAGTACATTGCGATTGCGAAAGAAAAGCACGGATACAATGTTGAGCAGGTGAGTTACAGCAGAGATCTCTCTGTCATTCATCAATAGCTGCGTTTCCATCCATATATGTGAATTAGATTTATGCACTAAACTGGAATATGGCATAAAACATTTGTGAATAAAGCAGCATTTACAGTCGATGAGAAACAAAAGAGAAGAAAATCTTGAATAACTTGCACAGATATCAGTCAGAGGAGTGTAGTTGATGCATTGGGATTCGCCACTGTGGTGTTTGTTCTCTAATAAATGAGCTGCGCCTCAGAAGACGAAGACGAAACGCAGTGATCGTGGTGAGTGCGGTGGCTTTTGGAGGCGTGAGACGGGAGCGCAGACAGATGCTCAAGACAGTTCTGGAGGGAATAATAATAGAAGAAGAATAATACTGAAGCACTGTGATGACGGACTGACGGACGCCTGAGGCCTTTTACAATCAGCAGAACAACATTTCAGATCTGCAACAATGGAAAGCTGGAAAGTCCCTGAAACACACATTTACATCTGATCAGCATCTGTCAAAAACTACATCACATCACTTTATTAGAGTTTATTCTCCAAATGTGTTTACGTCAGAGTTTATGTGCATTTTTTCTTATCAGATAAACAGTTTATCCTACTCAGTTGTGTGCATATTGCCATTTCCATCAAGCATCTTTTAATGTGATATTCCAAAACATGCATAACAATAGTTTGGAGGTTAATGTATGGACGTGTCTCTGGTCTCCACAGGCTCTCGGCATGCTCTTCTGGCATAAACACAACATTGAGAAATCTCTTGCTGATCTCCCGAACTTCACGCCGTTCCCTGACGAGTGGACAATGGAGGACAAGGTGCTGTTTGAGCAAGCCTTCAGCTTTCACGGGAAGAGTTTTCACAGGATCCAGCAGATGGTGAGTCAATGGCTAGGTAGCAAACTATAGACTTGTGTAGTGTTGTCACGATACTGGAATTCGGCACCAATCGATACTGAAGTTTTAACAACGTCCATTTCCCGCTAACATTTGAGCGCTGTTGAGCACGTTCCTAAACAGCGCTGATTTGCCGTTGTGTTCACGTGCTCAACAGAAATGACTGTGATTGGCCGTGAAGGTCATCAGTTCACTGAACTCACCGCTGTTTACTGAGTGTAACACAGATACAGGGACACTGGAGCGTTTTAAAGTTGCGATTCATCAGCAGATCGCTTGTATGTCAGCTTTATAGACAAACCAGCTGATCGACGTGGCTTTGAAACGCTCCAGTGTCCCTGTATCTGTGTTACACTCAGTAAACAGCGGTGAGTTCAGTGAACTGATGACCTTGCTCCGGGTGTGTGTTCACGGTATGTGTGTGTTCACTAACTGTGTGTGTGCACTTGGATGGGTTAAATGCAGAGCACAAATTCCAAGTATGGGACACCATACTTGGCCACACTACACTTCACTTCACTTCACTTCACGGCCAATCACAGTCATTTCTGTTGAGCACGTGAACACAACGGTAAATCAGCGCTGTTTAAGAACGTGCTCAACAGCGCTCAAATGTCAGCGGGAAATGGACGTTTTTAAAATTTCAGTATCGATTGGTACCAAATTCCAGTATCATGACAACACTAGACTTGCGTAAATACTTAAGATGTTGCCTAATTAATTTGCATCCTGTGTGTTCAAGAAGACTAAATTGTGAGTTGCTGGGAAATTAAGTAGTAAATGAAGTAATAAAGTGGTGATGGGAGAAACAAAGCTTTTAAAAGTAATAGAATCAATCGCAAATGAATCAATGTTTTGAAGCTTTCGAAACAGCACGTGCTACAAAAACCCAGGCAAAACATGCATAAGAAAGAAACAGAAAGATAATACATTTAAATTCATGGAAAATATTGGAGAAAAACATTAAAAACTAGAAAATTTCAACAAAATTTGATACATTTTTTGTTTCTCTTGAATCTTTTATTTAATATTTTACTAATTTTGGACAATTATGGTAAGTTATTTTGTCAGATTAGCTCCAGATTTGGCTTCAGCACTGACTAATCTAATGTATATGCACAAATATAATGTTGTGTAGCTTCCTATAGAAAATATTAGTTTAAGGGTGCTTTCACACCTAGACGTTTGTTCCGGAACCTGTCTTGTTGCCCAGTTAGCGCAGTTCGTTTGGCATATGTGAAACCGCGCTCTGATCTGCGTCAAATCAATCGGTCTGAGATTGCCTGAATGAGGTGGTCTCGGCTCGATTGAAACAAACTCTGGAGCGGTTCGATTGTAGTGAGAAAGCAAAACGATCCAACGAACCAGGCTATGTCCCAGTGTATTATGGATATGTAATAGGCATATATACGGCTATATGAAGAGAGAATTATGAGCAGGGCGGCATGTCATTCCTCCCGGTAAATGTGCGTTTCATGTCGAATATGAAAGTGAAAGCATGCTGAACTATTAACGAGAGCTGTTTATCCGTTAGGAAAATTGACCGAAATTACTATCTGATAATTTTTCCATGTTTTAATCTTATAATATTGTGTATTAGGCCTATTGTTTTGTTCATTTGTGCACTTCGACACCTTGACAGAAAAATCAACATTGATCTGCTTCATGATCTGACTGCAGTCTCGCTACATCTGTTATTTCTTTCTATAATTTAAGCCCATAATGCATAATTCAAGCCAACATTTTTTTAATAGACTGATTGATTCAGTAGATATATTTTTACAACCCTTAACAACTGAAATGAGGCTCTGTATGAGAAAGTCTGACCTCTCTGATTTATATTTGCTGACGATGTCTGTGGGTGTCAAAATTAAAGTGCACCTTTTCGGTTATAATGTCTTATTGCTCATCATCATAAATTAAAATAGCGACGTATGACAGCTGAGCGAAATCCGTGGGACTCTGAACAATAAAGCCTGAAACGGACCAATGTGAGGAGAGTTTCCTCGCACGTGACTTGTTTGAACTGTTTTGGTCCGTTTAGAAACTCTGCCGTGTGAAAGCGAACCGCACCAAGAACAAAAATAAACATTAGAGCAGTTTTAATCCCTGTTTCGGAACAAAACAATCGATCTACAGGTGTGAAAGCACCCTTAATGAGAGATTAGTGAGGGGTGAACTCATATATGTAGATTTTTTTTTATTATTATTAATTGATTGATTGATTTGAATATTTAAAATTATTTGTAGTTGCCGGACAAATCCATATCCAGTCTTGTGAAGTACTACTATTCATGGAAGAAAACCCGCTCCCGAACCAGCCTGATGGACCGGCAGGCCAGAAAGCTGGCAAACCGCAATAATCAAGATGAAAGGTGCTGTTTTGACCATATTTGAGATCCGTAACAAGTAGGCCTGTCACAATAATCAATATATCGACTTATTGTGCAATACTTGGAGATGACCCCAATCATTTTATGGCGTTGCAATATATATTTACAAATTCACAAATAACATTAAAACCATTTTACAGTGACATTTACATTCTACCTCGCCTATAATTGGACATTTTGGACCCTTATCGTGACAGGCCTATTAACAAGGGCTTTTATAGGTTTATAGTGTTTCTGGTGCTCACTGTGTGTGTGTTTTTGTGATATTAGTGAGGAAGAGATTGAAGAGGCTACCCCTGTCGAGGCCCACGACAGCGACTACGACCCAACAAAAGAGGCAAAGAAGGAGGTAAACGTGAGTTCATTACAAACACATAATATCAGAGCCGTGTTGGGGAACTTGCTTCAAAAAAGTGACAAGTGCTTCATTAAAGATGTGGTATTGGACATACAAGATTAACTCAGGATTTTTTTGACCCACTCAGTGTTTGTTCTGCAGTATTCCTCTTACTGTAAAACACATTGTACTGGACTGACCTGCTTTTAAAGGTAACGTAAAGTGCTTTGAAATGCTTTTTTATTCGATGTTTGATCTCAACCGAAACATGGAGAGGGCGGGGCATAGAGTAGCTCCTCCCCTTTTTAAAAAAAACAGTCAATAGCTTTTTGTTTTCTCACAGCTCTGCCAGTGAGAGTGGTTAAGCTCAAGCGCATCAAATGAACAGCCAATGAGAAGAAGGGGGCGGGGCATGTCAGACACTAGAGAGCATTTGATTGGTCAGAAGATTTGATGAGAAACTGAAGTATGAGGTGACGTCAATAAAACTGTTGATCCATTTGGGCTGAAGTGACAAATAGTGATGGGAAGTTTGGATCATTTTACTGACTCGGACCTTTGAGTCTTGTTCAGCGAGATGAACGAATCTTTTTTCGAGTCATTTCGTTCAATCTGCCAAAATAACATTAAAATGTTACGAGATGCTTCCAAACACATCTACAACTAACCCAAAGGTTGATCACACTACAAACAAGTCATAATTAGAATGCTACTATACAATGCAATGCTATAAGAAAGAGAAAATAATCCTTCATTGTTTACCTGGTGTTTTATCTGTGATTAGCTCTGCTCACCTCTTCTGGTCTTCAAATTTGAGTCGTTCGTTCACCTGACACTGACAGTCCGATATAAGCTTAACCAATACATACAGTCTGAGCCGGAAACACCCATGATTAGTTCACCTTTTGAGTCTTTGGGTTTTTGAGTCGTTCATTCATCACGTGACAGCATGTAAAGAGATGACTCAAAACCGAGGACTCGAGAGATGAACAGATCGAATCTTTTTCCGGCTCTGACTGCATGTGATTGGCTTCTGTCTTAGACGTGATGAAAGAACGACTAAAACCGAGGACTCGAGAGATGAACGGATCAAATCTTTTTCTGGCTCTGACTGCATATGATTGGCTTCTGTCTTTCACGTGA
>CAIGQV010001161.1:150711-165757 GCA_903798115.1 Danio jaintianensis
CAGATCAGTGTAATGCAAGTGTCACTGTTTAATTCAGTTCACTTTAAGATCAGTGTAATGGAAATGTCACTGATACAATGAAGAACAGTTCCACCAGCACCAGATAGCAGAATTATGTTAGTTTTGTAATTATAACTTATTATAACTGGTATTAATTTACTAAACCCGTCTTTGATAGAACAGATCTATGTCTGATCATGTTGACGGTACTTGTTTGTGGTGTTCAGGTGTGTCCCGAGGGGTGGGCTTCATCCGATTTGACCGGCGTGTTGAAGCTGAGGAGGCCATCAAAGGGCTGAACGGACAGAAACCTCCAGGTGCCACCGAGCCAATCACAGTGAAGTTTGCCAACAACCCCAGTCAGAAGAGCAGCCAGGCTCTGCTCTCTCACCTGTACCAGTCGCCCAACAGACGCTACCCAGGACCACTGGCGCAGCAGGCCCAGAGATTTAGGTACCCATCAGCACACGTTCTCTGATCTGGACTCGACTTTGGCTTGAGTGTTGTTTTATTGTTTGTGTGTTTGTGTATGTGTGTGTTTTAGGCTGGATAATCTGCTAAACATGGCCTATGGAGTCAAGAGGTAGGTTACTTTGAGCTGCAGCTTGAAGGAAATTGTTTAAAGCATTGGCGTAGAGTGCTTTTGATATGGCTCACACTTTACAATAAGGTTTCAGTAGTGAATGTATTTACTTGAACTAATTATAAACAATGCTTGTACTGCATTAATTATAGTTCAGCATTTACTAATGCATTATTAACATCCATATTCATGCTTGTTAACATTAGTTGATGCATCGTGAGTTAACATGAGCTAATGATGAACCACTGTAATTTTTATTAACGTTAACATACTGTAAATGTAGTATCCATTGTTTGTTCAGGTTAGTAAATGCATTAACTATATGGCAGATGAATGCTTTTACAGTCCTTGTGAAATCAAAGTTAGTTTTTTTTTTTTTTTTTTAGGTGTAAGTATCAATATGTTAGTGTTCACGTGGTCACGTTGTGTTCAGACACTACCCGTGAGAACAGCACAGTTATTATCGTTAACTCAGTTAATCTCATTCACGTCAAGTAGTGCGTTTACTGCATGTTGATTTCAATCATCTGTTTATAATAATCTGTTAATATAAAACTTATATTATAGTAACGGTGCTCATAATTTTTGGTGGGTGCTGCTAAATTTTTGAAGTTAGGAGCACCAGTTCTACGAAGCCCTGGCATTGCTTTCATAATAATTCGTTATCTTACGGAGTACTAGTTTTCCTTTTAGCTAAAAATGCAATTTGCACATAACGAAAATAACTCCGCTTGAGTCCGTGCTTGTGGCTGTAGCGGTGTAATCTTCCAATGGATGTGTGCCCTCTGTTGGAGCAGAGTGGGAGGTGAAAACATGCCGGGAGGTTGCCATTTCAATGCTCGTTGGCCGGAGGATGAAAACTACAAATTGTGGCTAAAACGTGGACCAAATCCAAAACATGTTTTCCTTTAACCCCTTAACCGTCACCATTTGACAGGTGGGACATTTGCATACAGTTACAACAATATCTTAGTCCTAACCTAAAGTAATATTGACAATAATAAAAAGAAATATTGATGAAAGCTTACAAACTATGGTTTCCATATTTGGTGACTGATTTTCAAAATAGTTGACATAAGAACAGTTCATTAATTTGCAGCAAGAATATTCTCGGACTCATAAGGATTTAATTTGTTACCTGAATTTTGAATAGTGATGCACATAAAATATCATGAACGACTGGTCATGAAAGTTTGGTACTACACCCAAACAAAATCTGACTGTAAGCTCATTTTTTGAGATATCAACTTTAGGTAGAAAGAGACCAAACTTAAAAAGATACTCCATCCAATAACTGAACTTTTTTGGGGGGGGGGGTGAACTATCCCAATAAATCTATGCTCCAAAGTATTCAACAATTTAAGTTGAAATGTCATATTGTGTTTTTTTAAATAGCACAATGGATTTTAATGTGAAAAAGTACATACAGCATATATAAACATAAATTACCGTGGTTGTTAGGTGCTGGAAAAGCATACAAATGCACATTGAAAGTGCTTGAAAAGTGCTGGAATTTGAAGTTGGTAAAGGTGTAAGAACCCTGTCTGTTGCACCCATAGATAAGTGGATTATTTTGGCAGAATTTTAAATAAAATCTGTTAAACTTTTGAGATGTTAAACTTGTTTCAAGCTGGAAACAAAGGTTTTTAATTCACCAAAATTTTCTGTTATAACATTCCAACAGTATATGCATGCATTTTTATTTATTTATTTATTTATTTATTTTTTTACAACTATTTGTTTTAGTCTTGTAGGGGGCATCAGTATCTCCAGCTAAAAAGGACCTTCCACTTCAAAACTACTGATCCAAAAGATTTTAAATGTTTCCTAAAAGATATATATTGTGATATTGTATTGAGGAAAAAGCTTTTGATTTTACCCAGACATTTAAAAGGAACTTATTTTATTTTCACATAACTTATTTTTTTTACAGTACCGTGATATTTTTATCCAAGGTTATTATACTGCCAGAATCTTCTACCGGCCCATGCCTAGTTAAACTTGAGATTGAATAAATCACTTGTTGGAGATCAGCTTGAACAAAAGCATATGTGAGTTTACAGTCTACAACATACTTTGTAGAAATTCAGTGAATGAAACTGCACAACCCAACAGAAATAATGCTCATCAGCAGGAGAAGAGTTGCTCTCTAGAGAACAAACATGACTGACTTTATTTCATTGGACATTTCTGCATTTATGAGGGAAAAGCTTGCTTATGGATGTGACCGATGTGAGATTGGCTCTTGTGTGACTTTGGTACATCAAATATAATTGCTTGAAAACATTGATGGAGACATTTTACAGTGTTTTTACACTACTGTACAATACAAGCCTACACAAACAACTCACTGTTACTAGCTATTTTGGTGAAAACTTTATTTTTTTTTTAAATGTATGAAAGTCCTTAGAGGCCATGCGTTATTATACTTTCCTTTCTTGTTTTCTTGTAATCTCGACATATTAAAAGTTGTTTTCTCGTTATCACGGCTTAATTTCCTTGTTTTCTCGAAATAAAAGTAAATTTTCCAATGTTTATGCCTGTTTTATTCAGTTTTAAAGGCCAGAGTGTCCATCTGAAAATTTTCAGTGGCCCGGTCATACATTGGGCAGGTTTAAATAGCCTAATAATATTAAAAATAATAATTAATACATAAATAACTGCAAAAAGTAAGTCGTGATCACGAGAAAAGAACTTTGTTGTTCACAAGATAATAAAAGTCGTGATTACGAAAAAAGTTATGTCGAGATCACAAGAAAACTATGTTGAGATCATGAGAAAACGAGAGAGAAAGTATCTTTGAATGCATGACCTCTTAAGCCTAGTTCACACTACAGGATTTTAAGCCCGATTTGAGCCCGATTTGGAAGTTAACGAGCTCGCCGACAGATTGGGCTGTGATCGGGGAAAAATCTGCGGGCGCTCGGCAGTCTTTGTGTGAACTACTAAACAACGCATCAAAGACGCTCGCTGACGCGTCGCCGACACCTCGCAGACAGAAATCCAATATCTATCTAGCATGCTGAATATTCCAGAGCAGTCGGCCGACTCGACCCCACGTGTGGTCAGATGTAGTGACGAGCTGCAGCCAATGAGAGCATATCAGCATGAGCTGAATGGCCATTGTGCTCAGGAGCTCAACAGAAACGTCTGTGATTGGTCAGAATGGGCATCGATGCACTCGCTTCATTCTGCGTTAACAGACATGAGAGTAGGCTACATTAACTGTGGAACTAGAACTCTATAACTATTAGCAAAGTCCCTTTAAGTGTATTCTATAGTCTTTGCTATTAGTACTACCATAGCATTCATTCTGACCGTTCTCATATAAGACATCATATTGCCACGGCATATTTACATTCAAAGCTTAAAATATTAAAATTAAGCTTTGAATGTCTGTCATCATATTTTATGACACCATTACCCTACAAACATTATCTTTTTGGTAATACAACCTATAATAAATATGTAGTTAGGACAGTAGAACATCCACAAAGGTCTGGCCCTCGCTTTCATTTTCACTTTCAGAGCTATTTCGCGGCACAGAATATGCTGTTTTGAAAGATATATCTGAAGTAAATTTATGTTTTTGCTATCAGAAAGTTATGTTTATGTTAGCAGGAAGTTGCTAGGCAAAAAAGGCACGCATATTTAAAGAAGCAGACAGGCATGCAGTCATTTTGACCTATGTGGTAAATAAAGGTAGAAATACTCAGTTCTTGTCTGTTTTGTAATTTTAAAAAATGACAATGTTGGAAAGAAATACACAGATATTTAGGAAACGTCAGGGTATTATAGATATGTCAGTTTTATTTCAAAGAGTTATTAAATTACATAAATTAAAAACTCTCTGACTGCCTCGGTAGTTTTAGTGTTAAAGCCACATCTTGAACCTTGCAGATGAGCGATTGATCCGCTGATGCATCAGCTGACTGACAATGTTTTTAAACGCTCCCTTGAAAGCTTGAAATGCTGTCAGTGATGTCATCAGCAGACAAGCAGCCAATAGTGTTCAGCTTTTTCTGCCGGCTCCTCCCTCAACATTTCATTGGCTGTGGTTTGGTAGCTTGACTGAGCTGTTGGGGAACGAGTTGTTGTCAGATCATGTAGTGTGTGACCCCCCCCTCTTGTGGATCATTTACGTAGGGTCGCATAGTGTGAAAACCACAACGATTAAAAGACACAAAATCAAGTCATGTAGTGTGAACGGCACAGCGATCTGCCGATGTTTAAAGTCATGTAGTGTGAACTAGGCTTTAGGACTTCTGTAAGATTGACATTTGCATGGAGTTGCTGGTGCATTAAATCGGTTGTAGCTGAAATGCTGTTTGTGTTTTTCTGGCAGTAGGTTCTCCCCCATGACCATCGACGGGGTCACCAGTCTGGCGGGCATCAATCTCCCTGCTCACGCTGGCACAGGCTGGTGCATTTTTGTGTATAATCTGGCACCGGATGCCGACGAGAACGTCCTCTGGCAGATGTTTGGCCCGTTTGGTGCTGTGACCAACGTAAAGGTCATACGAGACTTCAACACTAACAAATGCAAAGGATTTGGCTTTGTGACCATGACAAATTACGACGAAGCCGCCGTAGCGATCGCCAGCTTGAATGGGTATCGACTCGGGGACCGAGTTTTACAGGTCTCCTTCAAGACAAACAAAACACACAAGGCCTGAAGGAATGCCGACATGCAGCACTTTGCAAACATGACTTTGCAATAATGACGGGACTCATTTCATATATTATTTTCTTTTCTTAAAGTACTTTATTTTATTTAAGCATTTGTTTAATGATTTAAGTGGAATATAACAGCTGACTGTTTAAGTGTTTGTTTTTGGTGTGTAATCCTGAAGGCGTGATGCTGAGATGGAGAGCGTTGGTGTTCCCGTCTCTCCTCATGGGCTTCTGCGGTGCAGTCCACTGCATAATCGACGTGCATGAATCTTTAGTTAAACTATTTGAGTTCGCTTTCTGTGCTAAAGGCTCTTTGTGTTAAAAGATATCTTTATGTTAAGCATTTAAATGAGACAAGATGTACGTGTTCTTTTGTGTTTGAAATTTGTGACTTTTTTTGTTTTTATTGTTCAGTACATCAATAAATACTTTGAAAGGAAGACTTGGTGGTTAATGCTAAGTTTGATTTTATTGTACATGCCAGTACATGCCACAGCCATATCACCCTGCAGCCTAAGAGCGGTTACTCACTGAAGCTAAGCAGGGCTGAGCCTGGTCAGTACCTGGTTGGGAGACCACTTGGGAAAACTAGGTTGCTATTTGGAAGTGGTGTTAGTGAGGCCAGCAGGTGTCGTAGTTGCTGACCTTCTCATCAATTAGACACTATCAGACTGGAGGTTTTGGATACCAGAAAATAGACTTTATTCACGTAATAAAGCCGAGATGTCTGAAAACAGCCCTTCAGGACAACCTGAAGTCTCCCCTAGACAATCTGAAGTGTTGAGTCTCCATCCTGCTTTTATACAGATTTTCGTCACACACCTCTGTGTTCCTGTGACCATCTTAGGAAGTCTTTACTGAAAGGTCATGTATATATTTAGGTGGTCATGTTATTCTTGGCTCTCAGCCATCTGGCTAAGGTCTACGTAAGCAACCGTTTTCACCCCAGAGATGTCACTTCATAGATGCAACTTCAAGTGTTTACATATATTGTTATGATGGTACATTAACTTGATAATATGTCACTCACTCTCCTGAATACTTCTGACACATATACAGTTTCATGTGAGTATTTAACATATATAATCAGTGCTTTACATATTCAGTTATTCTCTAGCTTCTCATAGTTACTCCTGCTCTTCTACAGGCTGCTCATCTTACACAAACCTTGTTTTAGCCTGGCTTATGCCTGGATCACGTTCACTGCATACTTTACAGAATAATACAAACTGCTTCACACTTCGAGAATAGAGAATCTCGTCACAGGGGGTGCCCAACCTGCGGTCTGTGTGAGTCCTAATGCCCCAGTAAAGTGAAGGGGACGCTATACTGTCAGTGAGCGCCGTCTTTCGGATGAGACGTTAAAAAGAGTAGGGGTGTCCTGGCCAAATCCCTCCATACCCATCATGGCCTCCCAATCATCCCCATCCACCGATTTGGCTGTATCACTGTCTCTCCTCTCAACCAATAGCTAGAGTGTGGTGAGCGCACTGGCGACGTTGTCCTGTGGCTGCCGTCGCATCATCCAAGTGGATGCACCACACTGGTGGTGGTATGGAGAGACTCCCTTATGATTGTGAAGCGCTTTGGGTGTAAACGATAAATGCACTATATGAATACACATTACATTACATTACTGCAAGTGTTGGGAGGGGTGTTAATTTATTTTTTCCTGAGAAAGTGAAAATTGTGGCGGAAAATATGGCAAAAAATTTATTGATTCATGTATCAATATAATATTTTATTATTGTAATATTTTAATGTCATAAGTTGTGTAAAAATAGTGAAAAACTGTGAAAATAGTGAAAATATACTGTGAATAATACAGTACAGCTTAACCATACTAAAATTTAGAAGATAGTTGGCAAATCCACTCAGTGTAGGGTCTAGAGTTTACATCAGTCAGGGCAATTCAATGCAAAATGTAAAGGGGTTGGACAATGAAACTGAAACGCTTGGTTTTAGACCACAATGATTCATTAGTATGGTGTTGGGCAGGGATGGGCAAACTTGATCCTTGAGGGCCGGTGTCTGCATGTTTTACTCCAACACTAATCAAACACACCTGAACACACTAATCAGTGTCTTCAAGATCACTAGAAAGCTATAGGCAGGTGTGTTTGATTAGGGTTGGAGCAAAACTATGCAGGACAGTGGAAACTTTATCCAGGATCAAGTTTGCCCATCCCTGGTGTAGGCCCTCCTTTTGCGGCCAATACAGCATCAGTTTGTCTTGGGAATGACAGATACAAGTCCTGCACAGTGGCCAGAGGGATTTTGAGGCATTCTTCTTGCATAATAGTGGCTAGGTCACTACTGTAGGTGATGCTGGTGGAGGAAAACGTTTCCTGACTCGCTCCTCCAAAACAACCTAAAGTGGCTCAATAATATATAGATCTGGGTACTGTGCAGGCCATGGGAGATGTTCAGCTTCACTTTCATGTTCATCAAATCATTCTGTCACCAGTCTTGCTGTGTGTATTGGTGTATTATCATCCTGACACACAGCACTGCCTTCAGGATACAATTTTTGAATCATTGGGTGCACATGGTCCTCCAGAATGGTTCAGTAGTTCTTGGCAGTGATGCGTCCATCTAACACAAGAATTGGGCCTAGGAAATGCCATGATATTGCAGCCCAAACCATCACTGATCGACCCCCATGCTTCACTCTGGGTATCAGCAGTCTGGGTGGGACGCTTCACCATAACTCTCCCGGATGTGGGAAAGACGTGAAGGTGGACTCATCAGAGAACAATACATGTTTCACATTGTCCACAGCCCAAGCTATAGCAGCCGGCCATGTATATTGACCCTGTGGAGCTCCAGACCAACAGTTTTGGCGGAAACAGGAGAGTCGAGCTGCACATTTCATTCTGCATTGAGTTGGGCAGCTGTGCTTTTATCTTTTTTGGCTCCAATCCGGGTTAGCAGCCGGGCATCCCTTTTAGACAGCTTCCTCTTGCGTCCACAGTTCCTCCTGTTGGATGTGGTTGTTCTTCTTGGTGGTTTGCTGACATTACTCTGGATACGGCGGCTCTTGATGATCACAAAGACCTGCTGTCTTGATCACAGATGCGCCAGCGAGACTCGCACCAACAATTGGTCCTCTTTTGAACTCTGATATGTCCCCATAATGTTGTGTGCATTGCAATATTTTAATCAAAACTGTGCTGTTACTGTGCTAATGAAACCTTCACACTCTGCTCTTACTGCTGGACTGAAGATCAGTGAAGATTGAACACCAGCTGCTCACATTTAGCCATCAAACATACAACACTAAATTGGCCAGTGGTTCAGTTTCATTGTCCAACTTTTGTAATTCTTTATGATTGACCCTTGATACTGTATACATCAGTGGTTCCCAAACTTTAACTCGTGGCCCACTAAACTAAACACATTTCCACAGCCCGTTGCAATTTTTAAATGAAACCTCTATTTGTGGTGGGATGGTAACTAACTCAGGCACAGTAAGTTAACGGTCTACTGAATAAATTGCCAATTATTTTAATAAATATAAACTCTACATAACTGATCACCAAGACACTTTTATAGGAAACATGAAAGCCAAAATCTGGGTAGACCATCAGTGGAGCAATCAGGGGGGACAGGCAGAATGGGTTCCGACTAAACCTGCAGGGGACAAAAAAAAAGCGCCTGCGGGGATAGAGTTAACTCTCTGGTTGAAACTTGCTGAAAATAAAGTAGTTCAAAAGCAATGTAAATGAGAACCGGCTGAGCGGTACTTTAGCGGCTGAGTTTCCAATATATCTCTCCAATCGCTGTTAAGTTCTTTAGCAGTTGTTTTTTTATTGACAAAACATAATACAAAAGAATTGCAAAAGGATTTGTTTTTTATTTGACTCTGCTTTAATAAACCAAATTCTATCAAATATAAATCCATTTGCTTTATTAGGATGCTTCAGGTTGTATACACTCCCCTAATTTCATGAAAACTTCATGCTTCTGCATCAGAATTGGCATTTGTTCAGGACATTTCCACTTGTTTGGAGCCTGAGTAGTTTCCATCCCGAGTGTGTGACTGTTCTCAAATACTGCAAAATTGAGGATAAAGATATAATATACTCAAAAAATCTGCTTTAATTAAGGATAAAATAAAAGAAGCATTGACTGTGCAACTTAGTTTCTCCAGTTTACAGTGTGGATCCTCCAGTAGAGCCGAGAGTAGCTTCACTCCTGAATCCCCTGGTTTATTATTCTTCAGACTTACGTCTTTCGTATTTGAGGGGTTTGATCTCAGAGCTGAAGCAAGAGCAGCACAGCCTTCCTCACCAATACTGCAGCAACTCAACCTGCAGAAAAGAGAAATGACAATCAACAGGGATTTGCTCATTTACATTTGAATTTTGCAGACATGGCAAGTCTTATTGTAGGATTGGGGGGTGATCTGACCTTTAAATAGTGGAAAACAGCTTGCTCTGATCTGTGATTTGATCTTTAATAATGTTAACAATAAAAATAAAGGTAATATAAATCTGTCCACCCCTATAATGGTTCATACCATTGTGAATGCATCATTGCTCAAAGAATTCGTGACTGCAGCAGACTCCTTACTCAGGAAAATATTCATTTAGTGGTCTGAAACTAGGAGATCTAGAGCACCGAAGGACACTGTAATGCTGCGTTCACACCAGATGCGGATGAAGCGTCAAACGCGAGTGATTTACTTAAGTCAACGCAAAGACGTGAATAGACATCCTGCGGTGCAATTCGCGCGAATGAGACGACGCGAATGACGTGGTGTGAATTGAGCTTTTTTTGCATTTGAAACACTCGAGTTGGAAAATCTAAACTTTAGCGGACATTTGCACTGCGTTAACCAATCAGGAGCTTGCTCTAGTAGGGGCAGCACATAATCTCGCGATTATGACATAGTACCTGTTGTTAGTGTCCCGAGGGGAAATCCTCCTGCCAACATGTGACAACTGCTCCCCAAACTGGGCTGGGCTCTGTCTGAAGCACCGCTGAAAGCTCCATCCAGGTACAGTTTCTGGAGGAGTTGATGAACTCACAGAACTGGTGCACCTCTGAAAGGATCTAGTGGATTCAGACACGACGCCGAATCTACGTTGTTTTTCATCCTTCCTAAAGCACATAAAGCACAGCTACTCTCTATAAAATCCATGTTAGACATTTAGCAATGAAGCTAGAGTCACCGGGCAGACAGAAGCCCCGCCCATAATGCGAATCCACTCTATTGTGAAGTGACTCACGTGTGAATGAAGCGAGTAAACTCAAGGTTCACGTGTCTATTTACGTGCAAATATCGCGATTTATTCACGCATGCCGCGTCTGGTGTGAACACAGCACAATGCTGCATTCACACCAGACGTGGATGAAGCGTCAAGTGCCAGTGATTTACATGTTAAGTCAATGTAAAGACGCTAATAGACATCCTGCGGCGCAAATGAGGTGGTGCGAATGACGTGATAAATGAAGCAACGCGAGTTGAGTGTTTTGCAGGTTTGAGGCATGAATTGTGCGGATTGCTCGAGTTGGAAAATCTGAACTTCAGCGGACATTCGCACCGCGTTAACCAATCAGGAGCTTGCTCTAGTGTGGGCGGTTGTTGGTGTCCCGAGGGGAAATCCTCCTGCCAACACCGGGCTCGGCTCAGTCTGAAGCACCGCTGAAAGCTTCTATCATCCAGGTACAGTTTCTGGAGAAGTTTATGAACTCTCAGAGCTGCTGCACCTCTGAAACAATCTAGTGCACTCAGACATGACGCTGAATGAAGCTGTTTTTCAGCCTTCCTAAAGCACATAAAGGACAGCTAATCTTTCAATAACATCCATGTTAGCCATTTAGCAATGAAACTAGAATCACCGGGCTGACAGAAGTTCTGCCCATAACGTGAATCCACGTCATTTGTAAAGTGAATTTGATGCGCGAATGAAGCGAGTAAACTCAATGTTCACGTGCCTATTTTTGCGCGAATAGCGTGATTTATTTGCGCTTGCCGCGTCTGGTGTGAACTCAGCATAAGTGTTCAAAAGACACTTGTGAAATAGGTATTTTTATTTACATATAGCCTAAAAGTAATGTAAAGTTAGACTAATGTATTTTATTAGACTGCTATGCTTGCACATGGAAGTTAAAACATTAACATGATCTTTCATGCAAAAACTATTCAACATTCTCAAAATTAGCCATTTTATATATAAATAGGGGCGACACAGTGGCTCAGGTGGGTAGCACTGTGGACTCACAGCAAGAAGGTCGCTGATTCGAGTCCCGGCTGGGTCAGTTGGCATTTCTGTGTGGAGTTTGCATGTTCTCCCCATGTTGGCGTGGGTTTCCTCCGGGTGCTCCGGTTTCCCCCACAGTCCAAACACATGCGCTATAGGGGAATTGAATAAGCTAAATTGGTCGTAGTGAGTGAGTTTGTGTGTGAATGTGAGAGTTTATGGGGGTTTCCCAGTACTGGGTTGCAGCTGGAAGGACATCCGCTGTGTAAAACATATGCTGGATAAGTTGGTGGTTCATTCCGCTGTGGCGACCCTTAATGAATAAAGGGACTAAGCCGAAGGAAAATGAATGAATGAATGTTAACCTTTTTATTTTATGCATTTTAAAATATTTTTATTTATGATTTAAATGTTTATTTTATTTCTAGTAGCAAAAATAGATTAAAATTCAATTTTATGCCATCCTTAACCCTTAATAATAATAATAATATATATATATATATATATATATATATATACACACACGGCGGTTCATCCCGCTGTGGCGACCCCAGATTAATAAAGGGACTAAGCCGAAAAGAAAATGAATGAATGAATATATACACACACACAAGAGTTGATAGATGTAGAACAATGAAACTGAACCATTGGCCAATTTAGTGTTGGAGGTTTGATGGCTAAATGTGAGCAGCTGGTGTTCAATCTTCACTGATCTTCAGTCCAGCAGTAAGAGCAGAGTGTGAAGGTTTCATTAGCACAGTAACAGCACAGTTTTGATTAAAATATTGCAATGCACACAACATTATGGGGACATATCAAAAGAGGACAGATTGTTGGTGCGCGTCTCGCTGGAGCATCTGTGATCAAGACAGCAGGTCTTTGTGATTATCAAGAGCCGCCGTATCCAGAGTAATGTCAGCAAACCACCAAGAAGAAGAAGCACATCCAACAGGAGGAACTGTGGATGCAAGAGGAAGCTGTCTGAAAGGGATGTCCGGCTGCTAACCCGGATTGGAGCCAAAAAACAAAAGCACAGCTGCCCGACTCACTGCAGAATGAAATGTGCAGCTCGACTCTCCTGTTTCCGCCAAAACTGTTGGTCTGGAGCTCCACAGGGTCAATATACATGGCCGGCTGCTATAGCCAAACATTTGGTCACTCGTGGTCACAATATTATTGCTATTATTATTATTATTAATCAGTAGGCTATTGTTTTTTGTATTTGAAAAGTTTACTTTTACAACTTGAACACTCAAACTCTGGCAGAAATGTTGTAGCCTATATGTCATATATAGTACAGATGCATTTATTAAATAGCCTACTATAAATTAAAACCATTAACGTATCCTATATATATATATATTGTTGTTTTCACAAGCTTTGGAGATGTTAATCATAGGTCACCTTTAGATTTCGTCATGAGCCACAGCTGCGTTCAAATGGCCTAAATGATTTCGAAGTGCACTACGAAGGGAGTGCAATTATCAATCTGAGGATCACCAAAACGGAATTGTGAAAAAAATTACTCTGAAAGCAAATTACATATAAGAGAGATGAGTTTAATGTTTTTAAATCATTCAAAGTGGATGTTGGAAAGGAATAGGGCATAGGGGGGATCAACGGGAAGAGAACACAGCCAGGAATGGCACCCCAGGTTAGTAATACGTGAAGTATGCTGATGCTGTTCAGTTGATTCATCTAAGACTTCTTCTGTAGTTTTGTGTTTCTCTTCAGTGATTCTGCATGGGGGTGACATGGTGGCTCAGTAGTCAGCACTGTGGCCTCACAGCAAGAAGGTCACTGGTTTGAGCCTCAGCTGGGTCAGTTGGCATTTCTGTGTGGAGTTTGCATGTTCTCCCCGTGTTGGCGTGGGTTTCCTCCGGGTGCTCCGGTTTCCCCCACAGTCCAAACACATGCGCTATAGGGGAATTGGATGAACTAAATTGGCCGTAGTGTATGAGTGTGTGTGAATGAAAGTGGGTGTTTCCCAGTACTGGGTTGCGGCTGGAAGGGCATCCGCTGTGTAAAACATATGCTGGAATAGTTGAAGGTTCATTCCGCTGTGGTGACCCCTGATAAATCCGGGACTAAGCCGAAGGGAAATGAACGAATGAATGATTCTGCTTGTTAACAGCATGCACTAGTGCTCAATCAACACTTGATCACTTAATTTCATCTTTAATTTCAGTGTACGAGTATCAGTACCATTGAGCAGCTTTAAAAAAAAAACAGTTGGAAACATTTTAATGGTAACAGTTTACATTAATATTCTGAAATAATTGTATAAATGAAAGTATTTAACATAAAATAGAAAGTAAACACATAATACATATTCCCCTTATCAAAGTAAACAGTAATGTTATAAATCTAAGTCATGGGCAAATGTGGCAACATTTATGGAAAAATGATCTCTGATTCTGACAAACGCTATGTGAACATTTGTTTTCATGCATTTTGATCAATGTAACAATCATATATAAGCACTTTTTTTACATATAGCATACACTTCGAGATTACAAGCAGTTTCACCTCTCCATGATCTCTGATTACAGCATATTGAAACATCCAAACAACTTGATAATGACTTTTTAAAATTATTATTTCTCTTTTCTCTCTTATTTACTGTAATTGTTGGTTATTAAAAGCATAATTTTGTCATCTTTTTGTGTTCTTCATGCTCTGTCTTTGCACAACAGTGTTTATCGGTAGGCAGTAGATGTGCATTGGAAAGTTCTTATAGTAGCTTGTCACCCAGGGCCTAGAAAGAAACACAGTGAATAAATTTGCATAAATTAGATGTGCTCTTTATTCAAGGCCATGTAAAAATGGACACTTTCGCGTGATGTCAGATGAATTGGCAACTGTATTTTGTTTTTCTCAGTGGTTTATGAGATGTCAACCCCCCAAATCCACAGATCCCCACACCACCCCAAATTATTCATTAGGTTTCTAGTAAAATATTAGTTTGGTGTCCAGTCACTGAAGATGCGAGACCTACTTTTTTGCATACATTGTTCCATATATCTTATATAATTTTTTAATTTATGTTTCTTCTACTTCTACCTACTTTGATAAACTCCTCCAAGATCATTTATCCATTTAACCCTAATGTTAATTTGTGTCAGGATTCTGCCACTTCGGTCTTGTTAACTCTTGTTTCGGTGGCAGAGTCCAGACATTACTCCTGTCTTGTCTAGTATGTTGTGCTCGGCTCGAATTTTCTTAGGTCGAGCACTCATTTCCTGTCATTGTCTTTATCTTTGTATGAGCACCGTCTTGGCTGCGCTCGGGCCGTGCCAGGTGTTTACATTGTGGCCGTGTGCTTTAGTGTTGTGTTTCATGTGAACACTCAGTTAATGGGTTCTCTCTTTGGCTGCGTGTTCTAGTCCTGTTTTTTCGTGAGCACATGGCTTGTGTTGTGTCTCTGTACCATGTGCTCTCCTGTCCTTGTTAACCCATTATTAGCTAATCCTGTTTACCTGTCTGTAAATTAATTATTTCTCCTTTATAGTATCCTCATGTAGGGGCAGCACGGTGGCGCAATGGGTAGCACAATCGCCTCACAGCAAAAAGGTTGCTG
>CAIGQV010001161.1:170813-186868 GCA_903798115.1 Danio jaintianensis
TTTCCAACATTCTTCAAAATATCTTCAAAGAAACTAGTAAAAGGTACAAGAATAAGTAAAATGTGACTAAATTATGATCATTTTCATTATAGGGTGAACGGTCCCTTTAATATATAACTTGTATATATAATACATATTTGTAATTATAATTATTGAAAATTATTATATGTAAATGGACATTTTTGCAGTATTTTTGAAATATACAGTATGTTGCTTAGTAAAATAACAACAGTAATGATATTTTAAGAGATATTAATAATTATCCAGTCTTCTGTAGAATGAATTTTGAATGTAAAACACTTATTTAATGAAATTATTACATTTTGTTTATTAATAATAAGCGTGTACCATTACATACCCATGTGGAAATCTGGTTGATATCTACATAATGTTAAAGGGATAGTTCACACAAAAATGAAAATGTACTCACTATTTACTCACAATTGGCTGTAAACCTTTAAGTTTCTTTCTTCTGTTGAACACCAAAGAAGATATTTTGAATAATGCTGGAAACCTGCAACCATTGACTTCCACTGTAGGACAAACTAATGGAAGTCAATGGTTACAGGTTTCCGACATTCTTCAAAATATCTTCATTTGTCCATCTTGATCTTGTCCAAATGATGTTGAACAGATTCAGGAATTTCTCACAGTATTTCCTATAATATTTTTTCTTCTAGAGAAAGTCTTATTTGTTTTATTTCGGCTAGAATAAAAGCACTTTTTAATTGTTTTAAAGCCATTTTAAGGTCAATATTATTCGCCCCCTTAAGCAATATTTGTTTTGGATTGTCTCCAGAAAAAACCACTGTTATACAATGACTTGCCTAATTACCCGAACTTTACCCTAATTAACCTGGTTAAGCCTTTAAATGTCACTTTAAGCTGAATACTAGTAAATATCTAGTCAAATATTATGTGCTGTCATCATGGCAAAGACAAAAGAAATCAGTTATTAAAAATGAGTTCATTCATTCATTCATTTTCTTTTCGGCTTAGTCCCTTTATTAATCAGGGGTCGCCACAGTGGAATGAACCGCCAATTTATCCAGCATATGTTTTACGCAGCGGATGCCCTTCCAGTTGCAACCCATCACTGGGAAATTAAAAATGAGTTATTAAAACTATTATGTTTAGAAATGTGTTGAAGAAATCTGCTCTTCGTTAAACAGAAATTGGGGGGGGGAAATACAGGGGGTCTAATAATTCAGGAGCGCTAAGAATTGTGACTTCAGCTGTATACCGTAGCCTATAGAGCAGAAAACGAGAGAGGAGCTGTAAAAAGCTGAACTTTACGACTGAGGATCTCTGTCAGCAAAGTTAGACAAGCAATATCTATAAGCTGTGTTATTATTAATTTTACTTCTGCTTCTTTAATGAGAAAAAGAAAAAAAAAATAATCCACACACACACACACACAAACAAACAAACACACACACTTACCTGGGTTTGAGTATCCAGTCTGTGCGCTGCACCGCTTTTCAGTCTTTCTCAGTCGCTCTGCTCTTTTATCTTCATTGTTCTTCAATAATGCAGCACTTCTATGGTTTCTCCTTCCATGACTTCATGTTTCCTTCAGTGTGATCAATTCACACTCCTCCCGTCAGTCCTCACATCTAATTAGACTCTATAAGTGCTGCTGTCTGCATGCTTCAATAAGTCATAAGAACCAGCAAATTAAAGTCTGCATGAACCGGAAGCTGCGATCGTTTTTTTTCGTATTGTGACGCAGAGAAACGGAATATTAAATAAGAAAACAGTGGGCGTGGCTTGTTTTTTTCTACTGCGAGCTGATTGGCTGTAGTAAAGTAGGTGTATCATTCAGAAAGATGGGGGAAAAGGGTTTGGGGAGAGTTATTACAGCCTAACAGACTCCTCCTGCTCACCATTTCTGTCAAAACTGACAGCTGGAGGGGCGTGGTTAAGTGTGTTAGCCCCGCCCACTACCTCAGACTGACCCAATCTGAGAATTTAACTGAAAACAAACAGGAAGTGCATTTTCAGATTTCACTTAAAGATTACAAGAGCAAACTATTTTATTTATTTCTTATTGACATGCACAGATGAATTGTTCAGCACAAAACTAGCAATGTGAGCTAATGAAATCAATATGGCTAGTTTTGACTTCATGTGGACTTTAATGTGGAGAGACTGAGTGCTATTTACAGGGTTCATACGGTCCTGGAAAACCTGGAAAAGTCCTGGAGTTTTGACAAGGCATGACAAAGTTTTGGAAAAACAAATAAAGCCAGAATGTTTTGTAAAAGTCATGGAAATGTGTTGAACAGATATCTGTGTACTTGAATATGTTTGAGATGATAACATTGGGTAAATGTTAAGTACAGTTGCGCGGTTCGTCTCTTCACGTGACGTTCTCTGTGTGCGGTAAAAAAGCAACTCTCAGTTTCAGCTTCGCCTCTCTTTTACTCACTCTTTTGCTTTAATTTTTTTATTATTATGAGATTTTAGCTTTTAAAGAAAAATAGCACAGCCTTCTAGTCAAAATTCATTCATTCATTTATTCATTTTCCTTCGGCTTAGTCCCTTTATTTATCAGGGGTCGCCACAGCGGAATGAACAGCCAGCACTGAGAAACACCCATACACTCTCGCATTCACACTCACTCACTACGGCCAATTTAGCTTATTCAATTCCCCTATAGAGCATGTGTTTGGACTGTGGGGGAAACCGGAGCACCCGGAGGAAACCCACGCCAACACAGGGAGAACATGCAAACTCCACACAGAAATGCCAACTGACCCAGCCGGGACTCGAATCAGTGACCTTGTTGTTGTGAGGCCACAGTGCTAACCACTGCGCCACCATGCCGCCTCTAGTAAAAATTCTACTATTAACTTAAATAATAATCAGATTGAAATTAAGGTGTGAGAGGTTTTCTGAAGTAATAGTTTCTCTAGTCAGGGGCTCATGGACTGTAGGTATAAGTAGTGTAATTTTTTACAAAATGTTCCTGATTGGCTATTTATTAGAGCCATAAGAGATGTATTATATAGATATTATATATGTAAGGGATAATCAACTGTTTGCTGTGCGCTAAAATTTTTTAAATGCACGACGCTTCTTTGGGGCTTCTTCACAGCGTAACTCTCCCGGATGTGGAGAGACGTGAAGGTGGACTCATCAGAGAACAACACATGTTTCACATCCACAGTTCCTCCTGTTGGATGTGGTTGTTCTTCTTGGTGGTTTGCTGACATTACTCTGGATACCGCGGCTCTTGATAATCACAAAGACCTGCTGTCTTGATCACAGATGTGCCAGTGAGACGCGCACCAACAATCTGTCCTCTTTTGATATGTCCCCATAATGTTGTGTGCATTGCAATATTTTAATCAAAACTGTGCTGTTACTGTGCTAATGAAACCTTCACACTCTGCTCTTACTGCTGGACTGAAGATCAGTGAAGATTGAACACCAGCTGCTCACATTTAGCCATCAAACCTCCAACACTAAATTGGCCAGTGGTTCAGTTTCATATATGTAGTTTCTTATATTCAGTTATATATATATATATATATATATATATATGAGCAATATCACACGAGTATCAGTGCGATGTGGCTGTATATCGGCACTTGTGGGAGGCGTGCGTTGGCACAAGGCCGCAGGCCGAGTGCCTTAGTGTCCCACCAGTGACGATATACAGCCACATCGCACTGATACTCGTGTGATATTGCGTTTATACAACAGTTCGACGGCATAATCGTGTGTATAAAATATAAAATCAAACACGGAGAGTCTCAAAACCCTTTTGTAAGAGGTGTTCATTGTGTTCATTCACATCTGCAGCTGATGTCAGAACAGCAGAAACCGTTGCTCATTCACCAACGTCACTTTAGAGCTAGTGTTTGAATGATTCTCTAGCGTAATGTCTAAAGTGATGACAAAACAGGTGATTTTGCTCACATTTTAAGATTATAAGGCTGAACGGCATGAAATGCCATCAGTCTACAGAGATATCTCCCAGTATTTCTCTGTTGCAATCGGGAGATCACAATAATCAACCCCGAAAAAACCAAAGCAGTGCAAACACTATCCGGTTTACTGTTGTGTTTGCGATAAGGAAAAATGCTAAAGACATGCAGGCATTTCTTCTTTCTTTCTGTTTACTGAACTAGTCTGCAGTAACGAAAAAAGGAGACTCATTAGAAACAAACAGATAACCAACCAAAAAGTAACTCAGAGTTATACAAACAGATGGCCAACACAAAATACACACATTACTGATATGTGAGTCCCATCTCACACTCAATACACTACAATTACTATGGTAAAAATACAGCACTGCAACATACAAAAGAGATCGACTTAGAATATCACTTACGGAGGACAACATGGTGGCGCATTGATCGGACGTACCTATTCACGCTCCTACAGCATTCGAGAAATTCACTTTCAAACAGCCACAAACTGAACAAAAATATAGCTAACAAACCACTGTAACGTTAAATAACTCCAAGATAAAATGACATCGCGTACAACAAAGAAGAAACACGGAAATCAAGATGACGCCAATGCTGAGTCTGCCATTAACCAAGCTAGCGCAACATACGGAGCTAAAGAAACCAGCGCAAACATCGGTAAAAACCAAGAGAGTACCATTATGACTGCAATCGCAAGTATGAGAGAAGACTTCTCAATCAAATTTACAGAGATCTTCTCAGCCATACAGGAGGTAAAACAAGAGGTTAAAGACTTTTCAAACAGATTAACCACGGCAGAACAGCGCATCAGCGGCACAGAAGATCAGATGACCGTGGTGCAAAATACTGTAGACAGTCTCCAGCAACAGGTGAAACTTCTGGGAGCTAAACTGGAAGATCAGGAAAATCGAAGTTGTCGCAATAACGTGCGTCTTACCGGTCTACCAGAGGGGGTGGAGGGCACAGATGCGACGGGATTTCTTGAAAGATGGCTACCTGAAGTACTGGGACAGAGCTCTTTTTCCAGCCCCATAACTATTGAAAGAGCTCACCGCCTACAGGATCGTCGAGACCGAAATACTCCTAGAACACTCATTGCACGTTTCTTGAATTCGAAGGATAAAGACAAAGTGTTGCAGAGAGTGCGGGTTAAAGGCAAGGTAACATACGATGAACACGAAGTTACGTTTTTTTCAAGATATCGCGAAAGAAACACATCTGAAGAGGCGAAAATACTACGAAGTGAAGCAACAACTTAAAGACATGGACATTCGATATGGAGCAGTCTTTCCTGCGAAGTTGCGAGTCACTCACGCAGGACGTGACCGCACCTTTGAAAGCCCAGCTGAGGTGGAAAAATACATCCGTAACCTAAAAGATGCAAGCTGTTAATATTCCAGTCAGGACGATCGAATACAGAAGAAAACGAATGTTTTAAAGTGACTGATTAACCTTGAGATGTGACTAACGGAACTCTATACAGTTATGGTCAGTGACTTATTATTTCAGGTTTTTTTAACAATTAGTTCGAATACAGATTAAGAAAAAACATTCACGCAATGATAATTAACATCTGATTACATCTGTGGTTTGAAACGCAGCACATTTATGTTCATTTATTTTTATTTAATTGTTGTTGTTTTTTTTGTTTTTTTCTCTGGTATTTGACGTCGAAATCTGCAGAATAGCATTAGGCCTACTTTGAAAAGTCGTTTGATCTATCTTGGATTTATCAGACATTGTTATGTGCTGTTTTTCAACTCCTAATATGCATGATCCGTTTGTTTGTGGGAGCATGAGATAGTAGACACACGTAATGTTTGCGTTATGCTGATCCCTAAAATAGGATCAGTGACACAAAGTGTTGAATCTTCAGTTTTTGTGTTAACATGGGTAAAATGCTGGCGAGTTCAGGAAGCCAGTATTAAAAGCATCCTAGGTTGTTTTCATTATTCATCGGTTACAGGGCAAGTGACATTTTATTTTAAACAGGCTAAAGAACAAACTTGTAATACTAATCAAACTATGCACTAGCATGGTAATGGGATCCAATTCAGAATTAAAAATAATATTGTGGAATGTGAGAGGTCTAGGTAAACTAACTAAAACTAAGCAAATAATGACCAGAATAAAACAATTTAACCCGTCGATAGTATTTCTGCAAGAATGCCATATTTCATCAAATGTCATAACACCAATACAAAGACGCTGGAAAGGCCAGGTCTATTCAGCTTTATTTTCTCCTAATGCTAGAGGAGTAATGATCTTAATACATAAGTCAATTCCATTCCAAATATTTAAGGTCTTACAGGATTCAGCTGGACGTTACATAATAATTCAAGGTTCTATTTTTAATGAAAACATCATTCTGGCTAATGTGTAGGGACCTAACACAGCTTGTCCAAGTTTTTTTTGAAAAATTATTTCTTTTACTATCTTCTTTACCAGAAAAATTGTTAATTGCAGGAGACTTTAACTGCACATTATCTCCTAGCCTAGACCGCTCAACAGGTTTAGATACAACACATATACAATTTAGAAGAAAGATATGGGACTTCATTAAAGAACTCAACTTATGTGACCCATGGCGAAGATTATACCCTACTAAAAGAACATATTCATGCTGTTCCACAGTGACGAAGGGCCACTCTCGTATTGATTATTTTTTAATCTCTAACAATCTTTTTCCAAGAGTAACATCATGTCAGTATGATCCTATTGTCATTTCAGATCATGGCCCAGTGTCCTTAGCTTATAAATCAGTAAATAATTTGGAAGAAACTAATCGTTGGCGCTTACACCCAAAATGGTTACATGACTCTGATTTTTTTTAATTCATTGGAGTACAGATAGATCTTTTTTTTGAAAATAACAAAAATGAAACATCAGCTACTGTAAGATGGGAAGCATTCAAGGCATATATGCGAGGTCAGATAATTAGTTACACAAGTTCAAAAACAAACAAACTTCAATTGGAATTAAATTTATTAGAAAAAGAAATTAAGCTTGTAGAGGAAAAGGTGTATTCAGACACGTCGAATACTATACACCATGAACTGCTTAAACTTAGGGCTCAATACAACAAACTTTCTGCAATAAAGGCTGAAAACAGCTTAATAAGATTGAAGCAATCTCTCTACGAACACGGAGAAAAGGCCGGAAAATTATTAGCATGGCAAATAAAAGAACTGGAGACAGAAAAAGCCATTAATAGTATCCAAACACTAAATGGTGAACTAAAATATAATCCTTTAGAGATAAACAATGCTTTCGTTCTGTTTTATAAAGAGCTGTATAAATCTGAGTCAACACATTTCATTGAAGACCAAGCCCAGTTTCTTAATGATCTTCAGCTGCCATGTATATCAGAAGATGATAAAAATTATTTAGACCAAATAATACAAGAAAGTGAAATCTTAGAATCCATATCAAACCTAAAGAATGGCAAAACAGCAGGCCCTGATGGGCTACCAATTGACGTGTATAAACTTTTCAAAAATAAATTGGTTGGTCCTCTTAAAGAAATGTATGTAGAATCATTTAAAAATGGATATTTACCACCCACATTAAGAAATGCCTTAATTACTTTAATTTTAAAACCTGATAAATCTCCTACCAAATGCGAGTCATATAGGCCAATTTCCCTACTTAATACAGATGCAAAGATCATCGCAAAAATTTTGGCATCAAGATTAGAAAAATGCCTTCCATCTATAATAGGTATAGACCAAAACGGTTTTATAAAAAATGGTCAGGCTACTCATAATATCAGACGCGTTTTAAACATTCTGTATGAAAAGAGGGAAGCCTCTGACACATGTATACTATCACTCGATGCAGAAAAAGCTTTTGACAGGGTAGAGTGGAGTTACATGAATGACACATTGACTCATTTTGGTTTCGGAGACTCATTTCTTCGTTGGGTAAAAATATTATACTTCAAACCAATAGCTGAAGTTAAAACTAATAATACAATATCAAGACCTTTCAATGTATACAGAGGCACACGGCAAGGATGCCCTTTGTCGCCAATGCTTTTTATTTTAGCACTAGAGCCCTTAGCAGTTGCAGTCAGAAGCCACTCTATTATTAAGGGTATTACAATTAAAGACCACGATCATCAAATAGCACTATATGCAGATGACTCTATCTTTTTTCTAACAAGGCTTGAGAGATCAATACCAGCATTGTTAAAGTTGATTGATAGATTTGGAAAGTTCTCTGGCTATAAAATCAACAACTCCAAATCATCCATTCTTTTTTTAAACACTCAAGAAAGGAATAAACCACCAATTGAACACCCATTTACAAATGCAGTTAATGGCTTCAAGTATTTAGGAATAATCATTACCCCTACAATTGACAGGTAAGTCCCTACTAACTACAATCCAGTCATAACTAAAGTTAACGAATCTGTAGATAGATGGTCCACGCTATCAGTTTCTTTGTTTGGTCGCATAAATATTATAAAGATGAATATACTTCCCAAATTTTTGTATTTATTTCGCTCTATTCCACTTTCCCCTCCACTAGGTTTTTTTTCCAGTATAAAAAAAAAAACTAACTAAATTCCTTTGGAACAACAGACGTGCAAGGCTCTGACTAACATTGTTATATCTCCCCTATGACAGAGGAGGTTTACGTGTGCCCAACTTGCAGTGGTACTATTGGTCTGCCCAACTAGCTAATGCCACCTATTGGTTTTCATCTCAGCAACTATCTTGGGTAAAAATAGAATCAACGATAGCAAAAGGGATGGATATGGAGATGTATTTGTACTCTAATTCATATAAAAATTTTAAAAAGACCACTAAAAATCCATTTGTTAAAAACACCTTAATGGTATGGAAAAGTCCCAAATCTTTCTTATTTTTCCCCCATCTGGGGAAAACAAAAGACAAAAAAACAAAAACAAAGATTTTAAACCAGCGAAAAATGATTTTGGCTTTAAACAGTGGGCATTAAAAGGTATCAGAAAGATTGGGGACTTATTTGAAGGAGATACACTGACGTCCTTTAAAGACCTTAATGAACAATTTGGAATCCCAATGACGCATTTTTTTAAATACTTACAAATTCGCAGCTATATTAATGTCAAGCAAAACTACTCACTAGCTAGACCTCTACAAACTGAATTAGAAAAAATAATGTTTTATGAGAACCCTATGACAAATTATATTTCATTGTTTTATAGCAAATTGGTCAATGGCTCTAAAGAAACATCAGAATCCAAGAAAGATTCTTGGTGTACAGATTTGCAATATGACCTGACAGATTTAGAATGGAGCCAAATATGTGTTAAAGCCCAGAACTTGTCAATTAATGCTAGACTTAAAATGATCCAATATAACTGGGCAATGCGTACTTATATCACACCTGAAAAGCTAAACAAGTTTAACCCAAACATCCCAGATATATGTTTCAAATGTCAAAAACATAAAGGAACATTCTTTCATTGTATCTGGGAATGTGAGGTGGTTAAGAACTTCTGGCAAAACGTAATCACATTAATCTCCTCAATTATTTTAAAACCAATTCCAGCTACACCTGAAATATGCGCTTTGGGTATATTTCCTGTTAGTTTGTCATTACCAGGTTATCAAACTAAAATGATTGACATGTGTCTTGTTATTGCTAGGCGTTTGATAGGACTCTATTGGAAGAACATAGAAGGTCCATCCATTGACCACTGGCTAAAAGATCTGACACATTACATTGCACTGGAAAGAATCACCTACAGTATAAAGGGCAAATTAAAGGAGTACCATAAAATTTGGGATCTGTTTATACACTTCTTGGAACAAAACCATACAATGGCACAAGCAAATACCTCTCACGCTACTGGTTAATTGTATATAATATTTTTGTATGTGGAATACAGTATATGTTTTTATTTGCCTTAGCTCATGTATAACAATACATTTACCTGCTTAATTGAATTTGGATGCTTTGGGGGAGGGAGGGGGGAAGAGTTCAAATGTAAAAAACAAAGTGTAATTTCATGTTAAATTTCAAGTTACTTTTTTTTTCTACAATAAAAAATGTTTATGAAAAAAATAAACAATATCACTTACCAGTTTTATAATGATTTGATCAGCTGTAGTTTATAATTACGCTGTGTTTATCTTCTAAGGGTTTATTATGCGGTCTCTGTCGCCGTCTTGTGGATGGCGCTGTCTCTCTGAAACTATAAATATTTAAAATAGGCACTATCCTTATAAATAAACTGCATAGTTGCAATGTAAACAACTACATTCTCCACTAAAAAAGCCTGAAAAGTACATTATGTTGTCCAACAGCTGCAATATTTGTCAAACTGTAGTGAGTTTATTGATCTGCTGTCACTCTATGTGGGCGGAGTAATACAGAAGGGTGAGGAGGCTGTAGGAGTTCTGATATGGCAGAATATCGCACGGCTATCAGCCAATCGGATTCGAGAAATAGACAGAACTGTTGTGTAAATTTATATATAAGATGTTGCGTAACTGTCATGAAAATAATGTCACAATGCTTTTAAAAAAAGAAACATTCAAAAGCTGTTCAAAAACTTGATTTTTTTAAAAAAGTGAAATATACTTTAGGGTGAAATATCACTCTTTTTATGTACTAGTGGAATTTACATATTTTATTGACATTACTGTATGATGCTGTGCACAGACAGACAGAAACCTGTATTCTGGAAAAATGTAAATCTGAAAATGACAGCACATCTGATGTCTTTTAGGATATACATGTCACGAGTATTAGTTAGACTCACTAGAGGGCGCTCCAGCTATATGTACACTCCATCAGCCATTCACTCGGACTACACATCCCATTATGTTTTACACCGATTACCATCTACAGCTGTTAGCAATCTGGACTCTCACACATTCACACAGCTTTGTGTGATGTCATCATCACTGATTACACACACTAATTAAGCACCACAGACACACTCATTCATTGTGCAGTATCCTGTAATATTAGAGGCATGGCAGTTCCAAGTGCAGCTTTTATTAATAGAGAATGGCAGGGGTCAAAACAGTGATGGCAAGGGTCAAGGATCAAAAACGAGACCGGCAAAGGTAATAACAGTCCAATGTAGGGATAGCCAGGGATGGCGCAAGGGGGGGAAAGGTAGGACGATTCTAAGGGCCCACGCCGTTTTGGGGCCCCCAGAGACACTATTAGGGACTGTAGGATCACCCTGGATTCAGACCCAATTTCTCTGGCTGCCAGTCAGGAACGCTAATGACTCCACAATCACTTGATATGTTGTTCATACAACATTGGCTATAATTACTCAATTCTCTTACCAGTTTCTTTGTTGAAGTTGTTTCAGAGCAATACCTGAAAACCACAACTAGGAGGCTGTAGAAACGTGTTTCAAAGCCTCGACACATTTGCTTATTGATGGCTGACGTGAAACTGATGTTTCGGCACTGTGTCGAGATCCAGAAGTGCAGGTGTTTCAAAACACTGCTCTAAAGCCTTCTAAAGCAGTCGCATAGCCCTCGCCGTGACTGACGCAGACACGCACCTCTCAAAAAATGTAACTACATGTCGCAACGATGCGTAGCGCAAGCTCTGTGATTGGTCGGCTTGGTAGCGGTGACGAGTGTGGGCAGGGGTGAGAGCCCGATGGAGTGAGTGTTTACAGATGTGGAGTCCCGTGAAGGAGCTCCAGATGGAGACTGTTGTTTTGTGTTTACCTCATGATTAAAGTTGTTGCCGGTTCCCGCCTCTGAATGAGTGAGTTTGAGCTACTTGTACATTAAGGTAGCGCTCAGAAAAAACAAAACACCAGCAAAGAAACTCGACACAGAGGAACATAAAAACCCGCTGCCAGCTAGCGTTTCGGAAGTGTTATTGCAGAGCAACACAAACAGCGCAGAAGTATAAATGCAAGACTACACGCAAGGCAGGCGCTGTAGGTCACGCCGATCACTCCACGCAGAAGTATAAACCAGCTTTTAAGGCAATGTTAGACCAACCCTGGATTCGAACCCACATATCTGCATGCCAGTCAGGAACACTAACCACTCCACATCACATTTATACAACGTGGGTTATAATTACTCAGCTTGTGTAATGGTTTCTTTGTTGAAGTTGTTTCAGAGCAATACCTGAAAACGACCACTAGGAGAGATGTGTTTCGAAACGTTTTGAAGCCTCGACACATTTGCTTCAACTATATCAATGTCTCACAAAGCCATGCTCTGCCCACCACTAGTCTTAAGGCAAATACAAGGCAGACAGACCAAAACATAGAAAAACAAGGAGCAGGCTTGATAATGTCTAACATGAAACAATACTGAGCAATGAATGAGTGTGTCTGTGGTGCTTAAAGCTTGTGCTACGATGACCTGCAGCTGTGCAAGTGTGTACGAGTCCAGATTGCTAACAGCTGTAGATGGTAATCGGTGCAAACCATGATGGGATGTGTAGTCCGGGTGAATGGCTGGTGGAGTGTACATATAACTGGAGCGCCCTCTAGTGAGCCTGGGGGGTGCTCCAGCTAATACTCATGACAATATGAACATCTAGAGTGCTTCTTCAGACCGTCTGAATTAGAGACCATTTCTCAGGCCCAGGCTGTGTCGTCTGTCCCCCGGGCAGCTGCTGGACAGCGGGGGGGCTCTGGGGGACGGTGCGCTGAGTGACGGAGACAGGACCCGCACTAATCCCGCAGGTCTGGATACCCCTTGTTGAACAGCCTGGAGAAAAACAAAAACAAAACAAACAAAAAAAATCCCAAACTGGTCTGTGGCTGATTTTGATGCATTTTTTTCTGACTCTAGCCGCGGTCACACTAGACTTTTCTCCCATAGACTTCCATTCATACGCACGCAAATGCGTCAGACCGGAAACACAAGCTCGTGAGACAAGTTTCGCAGTTCACTGCGTTGCAAAGTTCAAGCGTGGTCAACTCTGACCTGCAAAATCGCATCACGTGACTGCGTGAGACCAATCGAAGATCAAAACATGACCTCTCTGGACAGAAATTTTAAATATGGACCAATCGCTCGCTTTTTAAAATGTCTAATCATCTTGTTTAGTCGCGCCTCTTTTCACAGCACCGTACAACAGAATTTTGCATGCTCAAACTCTAGTGTGACCGCGGCATCACACTAACTACACTTTCCTAACTACACAGGACACGACAAGCAATTTAGCCGTCTGCACCAAACAACAGAAACAATTAAATATCAGCCACTGCACTGCCAACGAAGTGGTAAGGGTTAAACTCCAATTAATACAAATGTAACCTATTTAACTTTATTAAAAATACATAGGCTGAGTGACTGATGTTGTTGTTAGTCTCAGTTCTAACTTTAATTTTCAAACCGTCTGCTGGTTATTTTATTTTCAAGATCTGAGCTGAACTATCCAACATAGGCTCATTCTGAAAAGTAGCCCTATAAATATTCCTGGAGAATTATGTAGCCAGAGGTACGTATGGCTGCATTTCGTCTTTAAAATGAATGCTAGGGGGGTGGTATGATGCTATTCCTTTTCGCGCTTACCAGCTGACGGCTAACCAGTGGCTCGCAGCGTACGTCAGCGGACTTGAGACGCAGAGCGGAGTTGACCGTGACAACGAGGTTTGAGTTTGGCAAAGAACGGTTCCAGAAAGAAGCTAAGACAAAAACAGAAGCCAAAAAATAAAATAAACAAGTAAATAACAGGGTGAGAATGTGGTAAAAATCAGGGGGTGGGCGGGTCAATCGGTGCTTTTTAAAACACTATCAGTTGGGTTTGGGGAAGGGTGGGTCAGTTGGTCGACAGCGGGCTCTGGTGGATTTACGTGAGAACAGCAGGCGCGAATGGCACTTGCGAGAGAAATTCGAGATCTCAAAAAGCGTACACAGCAGCCTCTGATGGATTCGCGAAAACAAAAACTGCAAAAAAACGTACGTCCTGGGACATATTTGGCACTCTCCAGAAATGTATATAGGGGTAAGTATTCAGAATGAGCCTGGGTTGGAACTATCTGCTGCTGCTGCTTTCAGTATGGCAATAAATGTAAAATGGTGTTTAAACTCACATTGGTTGCATTTAACACTGAATAAAATCCCCATAATCAGTACCTGAGGTGATCTCTGTCATAGTAGTATATGCTGTGTCTGAAATAGAAATTTCATGCAGTGCCGTCGCAGATGGTTAGGACAAAAACTAGTTTTAACATGAAAAATGTACCTTTTATTTGCGTTAGGCTGCGATTACACTAGTAGGTTTTCATTTTAAAGTGGTGATTTCTCGAGTGCAAACACTCCTCGTCCAGACTGGTGTTTTTACTGCGCTATTTACTGGATATCATTCACACTCTACAGTCTATAACACGTGATATGTGACCATTCAAATTCACTGGGCATGCACATATTTTGCCGGCATCTGTACTTGCTGTTTACCGGTTGTGTAATGGTCATGTGATCAGGGCTTGACGAATCAGGGAACGACACACAATAATCCAGAAGATCAATTAGAAAGAGATTGTGGATAGCATTTGCATTTGATGTGAACACCAAACACACTTGTGGGCGACACAGTGGCTCAGTGGTTAGCACTGTGGCCTCACAGCAAAAAAGGTCGCTGGTTTGAGCCTCGGCTGGGTCAGTTGGCATTTCTGTGTGGAGTTTGCATGTTCTCCCCGTGTTGGCGTGGGTTTCCTCCGGGTGCTCCGGTTTCCCCCACAGTCCAAACACATGCACTATAGGTGAATTGGATTAACTAAATTGGCCGTAGTGTATGAGTGTGTTTGTGAATGAGTGTGTATGGATGGTTTCCAGCAACCCTCTGCCCTTCCTCAGTGTAAATGAATATCAGCTGCTTCAGTCCAACATCTACATCATCAGGATGAAGATGAATCCAGGGTGGACATTTCAGCAAGACAATGATCCAAAACACAGCCGAGGAAACTCTCAGATGCTTTCAGAGAAAGAAAATCAAGCTGTAGAACGACCCAGCCAATCACCTGACTCCATTCCAATAGAAAATACAAAATAAAGCTCAGATCTGATAGACGAGACCCACCTTCTCATTCCATTGTTATAACACAGAACTCATTTTTCTGATTTGTTTTGTTTTCTTTTATTTTTATGTTTGTAATGTTTGTGTTTTGGGGCATCACGGTGGCGCAGTGGGTAGCACGTTCGCCTCACAGCAAGAAGGTCGCTGGTTCGAGCCTCGGTTGGGTCAGTTGGCGTTTCTGTGTGGAGTTTGCATGTTCTCCCCGTGTTGGCGTGGGTTTCCTCCGGGTGCTCCGGTTTCCCCCACAAGTCCAAACACATGCGCTATAGGGGAATTGGGTATGCTAAATTGTCCGTAGTGTATGAGTGTGATTGAGTCTGTATGGAAGTTTCCCAGTGATGGGTTACAGCTGAAAGGGCATCCGCTGCGTAAAACATATGCTGGATAAGTTGGCGGTTCATTCTGCTGTGGCGACCCCAGATTAATAAAGGGACACTAAGCCGAAAAGAAAATGAATGAATGAATGTTTGTGTTTTTACCAAAATCTTTTTCAATCCATTGTCAACAGCTCCTTTAGAAATATTATTCCCTGGAAAAAGCATGACGTGTTCATTACTTATTACTACACTGTAAATGTCCTTGTTACTTGAAAAAATGTAAAGTACGCACTGCCACACTACTCACTAATGCAGCTGAGATTAACATGTACATTAACAGCATGATGAACATTATTTAATGTAAACCACTCACCGCTGGCTGAAAGATTTCACATTTAACGTTTACAAGAACTTTGATCTCCAGCACGTCATCAGCAGTGATGTGGGAACCAGTGCAAAACCCCTTGAGCTTCAGCAGGAGGAAAACAAAAGCAGATGTTTAATGACAGGAAAAGTACAACATCTTACATTACTTTCAGCTCACACTTGATAAATAGGATTGGATTTCAACTGTATACCCTCACAAACAATTTTATTGTGTTAACCCTAGCTAAATTATGTTTTTTTTGGTAGTAAAAACTATAGTAACTACAAGAATAAGTATAGTTTTACTACAGCATTTGAAGTAAAACCATAGTAACTACAAAATGAACCATGGTTTTACTACAGCATTTGAAGTAAAACCATAGTAACTGAAGTAAAACCATAGTAACTACAAAAT
>CAIGQV010001161.1:260678-283944 GCA_903798115.1 Danio jaintianensis
AACTTCATTTGTAAACTAATTAGTTTTGTTTTCTTTGCATATATGGATTTCTTTGGTTGTTACCAACATCTGGGGAAAAGTTCAAGTCAACAGAAGCTTTAGAAATATGTTTTCGGAGAAAAATGGTGACGTGCTTAATACGCATTACCCCCACTGTAACTAAATGAAGGTCTAAACCCTTATTTGGATAACAATTGTTTGTCATGGGGGCTTCTGTAAAAGACAAACCTCATTATGAGTTGTGTTTTGAATTTACAAATTGTGTATTGAATTTCCGAATTGGATTTGTGTATTTATGAATTGTGTTTTAAATTTAGGAATTGGATTTGTGTATTTACGAATTTAACTTCGTAAATGTCAATTGTGTATGAATTTTATTTTGTAAATGTATTACTTTTGAGAGTGATCTGGTTCCATAAGATGCTAACTTGTTTGACTGGTGAGAAAGGTACCTTGATAACATCTACGGTGGAGTAGTACGCTCCAACACTGCACTCCTCCTGCTCCTCTGTCGGCCCAGAGTTCTTCGGCAGGTACCAGGTGTAGGTCTGGGTTTCACCTTGATGAGAAACACATTCCTTTAGACTTATATGAACTTCGGTTTGTTTAATAAACAGTTATCAGAGTATCTTGTCCTTTACCTGGACGTGTCAGGGCAACTTGAGGACTGTCAGTTTTGACCCCATGGGCGTGTATGGAGTACGGTCTCTTAGCCATGTTCTTGAACACAATCTTTACCTTTTCACCCACTTTACCATGGATCATGGGTCCTGAAATGAGAAATACCACAGCTGAGTGTATTTTAAAGGCTTGCAAAGATTTACACCAAACTATAAGTCAATCATCAATATACAGAACAGTCTGTGGATATCTACCCATTATTCCCAAGTGCTCCATATCGGCAGTCCTCTCCTTGGGTTTGGCGAAGGTTTCATCAGTGTACTCTCTGTACAGCACCTTCTTATATTTAGAGCCAATAAATTTCCCTTCTTTCTTGAGGAACTCGTTGCCTGGGCTGAATTCATCCAAACAAATTTGGTTTAGAACTTGTATTAGATATAATCATACATATTTTTTGGGAATTCAAAAAGCTAAAATTTTTCTGGAAAGCAGTACAGGACTTCACAGCCAAAGCTTTGCAAACTCCATTGGACAACACACCAATGCTATACCTCTTTGCTACAGAATTGAACATTGAACACTTGATCCTACTTCTATAAAGAGACTTGGCATAATTTCATACATTCATTCATTTCCTTTTCAGCTTAGTCCCTTTATTAATCTGGGGTCACCACAGCGGAATGAACTACCAACTTATCCAGCAAATGTTTTACCCAGCGGATGCCCTTCCAGCTGCAACCCATAACTGGGAAACACCCATACACTCCCATTCACACACATACACACTATGGACAATTTATCCAACCCAATTCACCTATAGCGCATGTCTTTGGACTTGTGGGGGAAACCGAAGCACCCGGAGGAAACCCACGCCAACACGGGGAGAACATGCAAACTCCACACAGAAATATCAACTGATCCAGCCGAGGCTCGAACCAGCGACCTTCTTGCTGTGAGACGACAGCGCTACCCACTGTGCCACTGCGCCGCCCCGGCATCATTTCCTATCTAGCAAAAAAATGCTCAATTGGAACCAACAAAGGCCTCCAACATTTGAACTGTTCATACAATTTTTGAATGAAACGATGCTATTGAAACGGACTCTCTGACCACCTCAGCTGTATTCATAAAAAGTGTGGCTGTACTCAATCACGGCAGGACTTTGTTGTTACCGTTTACTTTTTTTATTATTTGATTTTTATGATTTTTGTTGGGCTGCACGGTGGCACAATGGGTAGCACGTTCGCCTCACAGCAAGAAGGTCGCTAGTTTGAGCCTCAGCTGGGTCAGTTGGCGTTTCTGTGTGGAGTTTGCATGTTCTCCCCGTGTTCGCGTGGGTTTCCTCCGGGTGCTCCGATTTCCCCCACAAGTCCAAAGACATGCGGTATAGGTGAATTGGGTTGGCTAAATTGTCCGTAGTGTATGTGTGAATGAGTGTGTATGGATGTTTCCCAGTGATGGGTTGCACCTGGAAGGTCATCCGCTGCGTAAAACATATGCTGGATAAGTTGGCGGTTCATTCCGCTGTGGCGACCCCAGATTAATAAAGGGACTAAGCCGAAAAGAAAATGAATGAATGAATGAATGATTTTTGTTACTATACTTGTGTTTACTGGTATCTTTGTTTTTGTCATTTGTTTGGTTTTGTTTGTATGTTCATCTTGTTTTTGCTTTGTTTGTTTTTATGTTCATTAAAACCAATAAACAATTCAGTGGGTCCTCCATCTTTTGGGACCACCCACTCATATTTGTAGGTGGTGTCGGGAAGAACCATTGAAGCAGGAAGGGGCTCAATCACTCTTGAAGGACATAAAGATCATACAGCATTGACTTTCCAGCACTTATACTTGTATTAGATATAACCTAAATACTCTAGCATTGCTGGTGACTAGCATAAGGCATGTTTTGTGTGCTGAGACCAGCATGGGGTACTAGTTGTTGGTTTGCTAGTCTCCATGAAAGAAACAGGTTTGCTTGTGGAAAAGCTACACCAGCACAGTACTGCTTTAGGACAGCATGGCTGCGTTCGAAATTGCATACTTCCATACTATATAGTATGCTAAAACCAGTATGCAAGCCAAGTAGTATGTCCGAATTCATAGAATTGGAAAAACAGTATGCGTGAAGTACCCGGATGACCTACTACTTCCGGCAAGATTCTGAAGTGTGCATCCGATGCACGCTACGCTATCCCATGATGTCCCACGAAAGATTTCATGAATGGGAGTAAGCGGTTAGGTCACATGATCATGACAAAATGGCGGATGTAGTACGTCTGAGTTCCATTCATACTACTTACATACTATATAGAACGCACTTTTCTAACGATTGCGCAGTACATTTGAATTTAAATGCAGTACCTACTGAGTAGTACCTACATGACTCTAATGGTCCCAGCTCTGACCAACCTGAGCCAACTAGGAATTCAAGATGGTTTATATTGGATTTTGGGCTAAATTGTATTTTCAAGACTACATTATTACTAATTATTACAATTTTTACAATTCGAAACCCATAAACTTGAAACTGGGCGTCACGGTGGCGCAGTGGGTAGCACGATCGCCTCACAGCAAGAAGGTCGCTGGTTCAAGCCTCGGCTGGGTCAGTTGGCATTTCTGTGTGGCGTTCACATGTTCTCCCTGTGTTCGCATGGGTTTTCTCCGGGTACTCCGGTTTCCCCCACAAGTCCAAAGACATGCGGTACAGGTGAATTGGTTAAGCTAAATTGTCCGTTGTGTATGGATGTTTCCCAGTGATGGGTTGCAGCTGGAAGGGCATCCACTGTGTAAAACATATGCTGGATAAGTTGGCGGTTCATTCCGCTGTGGCAACCCCAGATTAATAAAGGGACTAAGCCGAAAAGAAAATGTATGAATAAACTTGAAACTTTGTTGGTCACAGTCTCAAAGAGGAACCGATGGCCTTTGATCAATAATCTTCCCCTTCATACATATCTCTAACCCAACTAGTTGACATTACTAGAAAGTTGCTGGGAAAACCATTCTGATGTGCAAAGGCAAAAGGCAGAAACTTTGTTTTAGGTTATCATTATTTTTGGATTATTCAGGACCTCCTTTATCACAGGGAATGTATCTTAAGCCAGTTTTGTTGTTTTTCTATAATTTCCAGATTTCCTAACTCTAATTAACTTGGCTGGAGAAAAACAATCTACAAGTCAATTTTCTCAGTCTTTTGCCTTTATGGTGCAGCGCTGTCTTAAAACCACTTAAGATTTTACACAAGGTCAATGTTACGTTTTTTTGGGGAAAAGATGAAGCGAGGACCTAAATGCTGCACCAAAAGGCCAAACAGAAAAACAAAACCAAACAAAAACCAAAACCAACTTGACAAAAGCACCAAGACTGAACAAAACACAATGACATGAACACAAAAACGAGAGTGCATGACCCGAGATCATGCAACTTTTACAAAGATGAGAGATGAGAGTGTGCAGCTTGAGCTCACCTTAGACGCTCAATATAGAGACAAAGACAAATACAGGAGAAATGAGCATATGGCCTGAGCGAACATGAGCCGAGCACTACATTCACGACAAGACACAAGCAATGCACCAAAACAAGAATAAACAAGACCGGTCAAACTAAACAGCCCTAAATGGATTAACATATAACCTTAAAGTGGAAGTGAAGCAGTCGGTCAAGTTTACATTATTTTGTAAATTGATTTCCACGTTCATGTAAATATATAAAACAAATACAATTAATGTAACCATTTTGAAGAAAAGGGCATGTTTTACTATAGCTTTTAGAGCAGGGGTGCAAAACTCGGTCCTGGAGGGCCGGTGTCCTGCTTATTTTAGTTCCAACCCCAGTTAAACAAACCTGAAGCAGCTAATCAAGCACTTTGTAGGTATACTAAAACTTCCAGGCAAGTGTGTTGAAGGAAGTTGGAGCTAAACTATGCAGGACATCGGCCCTCCAGGACCGAGTTTGGACAACCCTGTTTTAGAGTAAGGGTGCTGCCATCTTGGAATATCGTTGTCTGACATCATGGAGTTGGTTCTGTTCCCAGATAAAGTGGAAATAATGGACTGGAAATCAATTTGCAAAATAATGTAAACTTGACTGCCTGCTTCACTTCCACTTTAAGCTTTGATGTATTTCTAGGTTCATCCGACTAAACTCTTTGTAACACTTTGAGTGGTTTAAGGCAACAGGTTTTCCTTGCTACGTCCCACAGATCGCACTATTATTTCTTTCTTTTCTATTTTCATTCCTTTAAAACCTGTTTTAATACATTTTAATCTGTTTTTAATCATTTCTATTCGTTGTTGTTTTTGTTTCTTATACTTGTGTTTTACGCTTCTTTTATTCTTGTTTATGTAAAGCACTTTGAATTACCATTGCGTATGAAATGTGCTATTTAAATAAACTTGTCTTGCCTTGCAATTGTCTAGTAAAAAATGATTGGTGACCCCTGTTATAGACACTTGGTGTGTCAATGAAGCTAAACACCACTGATGCTCTTCAATATCTCAAACAGGATTGTAGTAGTGTCTTCAGATGGGATTTGTGAGTTCTGGTAAAGGAGATTTGAATACCTTTCTTTTAGACCATTGTGCAATTTATCCTCCCATGTGCGGGTGGGTGAATAGTCCCAGTCCATCTCAACTGCAGCGATGTAATACTTCTTCTGGTGGAGCATTGTCTCAGACTGACGGTTCCAGAAGCGGCACTTCTCCACGGTGTAGTTGGCTCTCATGCCTCCATGATAATGATCCGTAGTTTTACAGTTCACCTCAAACTGCCCTGTAGATGCCACATTATCATCAGAGTAGCATGTGCAATGCTTTGACATTCATCTGAGATGCAAGATTTGTCTTGTTTAAAACCATAAATCAAATAAAGATTAGTGAACCTGTAGACTTTTAGGAACTGTTTTTGAAAAGCTAACATTAAGACTCCCCCGGCTTGATTCGTATGGGGAAAAGTAACTCAAAATAACTTCTTTGGTGTTGAACAGAGGAAGGACATGTACCCATGCTGTCGGGCTCCATGATGACGGTGTGAGAGATATGAGGAAACACATTGATGGTGTCTCTCCGGGTTTCTTTGTAGAGGAACCTGTTGCCTTCAAAGTAAAGTCCATGGATGTCCGTTTCGGATCCTAGTCCAGACAGATGCCAAGACACCTTATCACCTTTACACATGTTCAAGCCTTTAAGATTTCCATACATGTATCCATTGAGCGCTGTGAATGAAGAGCACATATTGTTTGGGTAAACAGGCAGTAAATTTGGTTTATGTACTGCAGTAAAGTATTCTCAAGCAGTGTATATTCTCACAGTGCATTTTATTGGACTCTTGAAAGTCTGCATCCTCTTTATTTACAGATTTGGGCAGTTTCGCATATCTGTTGATGTTGTCATCCAAATACCAGCTTAGGTTTTCATCGAAAACAGTTGCGAGAAGGTGAAATTCTTTATCCACGTTTTTCTGGGATTGGAAATAAATGTTGACAAACAATCGTTACGCAAAGTTGTTCAGTAAAAGCCTGGTCCATGTGGAATATGTGTTAACAGATCTCAAAAATCACAACGTGCAAAGTGCTATTAACTACCAAATAATACTATCCTCTTATCTCCACAAATTTTACAAAATGCAAACATTCTGAATCTCTCACCTGCTTCCCCGATTTGAGAGTTTTTGGCTTGCAGATCAGAAGAGGTCCAACCAGCCCAGAGTTGGTGTCCCGGATGGGATCTACCGCTGAGTAGTATAAGTAGGTGAGGCAGTCAGGGTCTTTTTCAGTGGGTCCTCCATCTTTTGGGACCACCCACTCATATTTGTAGGTGGTGTCAGGACGGACCATTGCAGCAGGAAGGGGCTCAATCACTCCTGAAGGACATGGAGATCATACAGCATTGACTTTCCGGTACTTATTGAATCTTGGTGTGATTCTGGAGTCAGATGCAAGTTTCAGTAGTCATGTCAAAGCAATAACTAAATCAGCATACTATCATTTCAAAAACATTGCAAGAATTAGATGCTTTGTTTCCATTGAAGACCTAGAGAAACTTCTTCATGCTTTTATCACCAGCAGGATGGATTACTACGCCCCCCATCAGCTTCCAGAAATGATCAGACATTGATCCAACATTAGGCACATTCAAATCAAGACTGAAAACACATCTGTTTAGCTGTGCCTTTACTGAATGAGCACTGTGCTACGTCCCACAGATCGCACTATTATGTCTTTCTTTTCTTTTTCATTCCTTTAAAACCTGTTTCAACACATTTTAATCTGCTTTTATCATTTTTATTCTTTGTTGTTTTTATTTCTTATACTCGTTTCTTTTATTCCCGTTTATGTAAAGCACTTTGAATTACCATTGTGTATGTAATGGGCTTTATAAATAAACTTGCCTTGCCTTGCCTTGATGATTTTATATTGTTTTAAGTAATATAAGGAGTGGGAGATGATTTTATCCATTGGGAATCGGCATAGGAATTCTATATCAAGGCTGAATCCCCCAATCCCAATTCTACCCCTTTGCCCTTTCACTACACATGAAGAGTTGGGTGGGGGGGTCTCAATTCTCTTTGCCAGATTGCCATTCAATCAAGGATATTTTTGGGAACGTGTATGTGAAATGTACACAAAGGTCCCACAGATGTAGCAAATTGGAATTACTAAGGATTTTTACTACAAACAAGCATTTGTTTTATTAAAGTCATAACAGTGTTCGTGTTTTACACTCATGCTCTTCAAAGAAACATTAACAAAAATCGCTAAATTCCACTAATAATAGTCCCTTATATTTCCCAGTACTGCGCTGCGGCTGGAAGGGCATCCGCTACATAAAACATATGCTGGAAAATTTGGCGCTTCATTCCGCTGTGGCGACCCCTGATAAATAAGGGACTGAGCCCAAGGGAAAATTATTGAATAAATAGTCCCTTATAATAACCACTGCACAACAGTCCCACCGCATATTATCAATTCTGATTACTTGAAAAAATACTATCAGTAAAGTCTAGTAGAAGGGGAGTTCACCAATCATAAGAAGGAGTTCCTGAGGAAACTCAGAGGTTCATATGTTTTCAATCTGAATGTTTTCTAAAGTCCAAATGCAACGCAAAACACTCATTATGTGAGTAATCTGGTAAATGTTACTGTGCTTGCGTCATCTAGAATGACCACTGCAGACAACATCTCATGTGATTTTTGAGCTGGTGATGGCGTGTGTAGTAGTGGTCTCTCATCTCTTAGGGAAATATTTCCATCCCTACCCCTTTGCACTCTGTTTCAATAGTCAAGGCGAATGCGTAGGTGTAGGGGTATAATATAGAATTGGGCTTCAGTGTCTGTTTACAGTGCAGATTTATCCAGTCCTCTTGAGGGTCAAAGTCCTGTAAAACAGGGATTGGCAACCTCCCTGATTTGTTTAGTCCTGTACCAAATGACACCCTAAACCAGGGGTGCTCAACCCTGTTCCTGGAGATTTACCTTCCTGCAGAGTTCATCTCCAAACCTAATCAAACACAACTAATGTTGCAGTCACACAGTTTGAGCATGCAAAATTCTGTTGTACGGTGCTGCGAAAAGGGGCGGGATTAAACAAGATGATTAGACATTTAAAAAGCAAGCGATTGGTCTATATTTTAAACTTCTATCCAGAGAGGTTATGTTTAGATCTTCGATTGGTCTCACGCAATCACGTGATGCTATTTCGCAGGTCAGAGTTTACCAAGCTTGAGCTTTGCACTGCAGTGAACTGCGAAACTTGTCGCACGAGCTTGTGTTTCCGGTCTAACGCATTCGGTTGCGTATGAATGGAAGTCTATGGGGAGAAAAGTCCAGTGTGACCGCGACTTAAGTAGGATCTGAAGGAGTACTTGATAATTAAAGACAGGTGTGTTTGATTAAGGTTGCAGCTGATCTCTGCAGGCAGGTAGATCCCCAGGAACAGGGTTGAGCACCCCTACCCTAAACCCTTACGTTCTTCCTCTGATACCACACTTTTAAGGTGTAAAACCACTTTGACTGCTGGATGGAGGTCTGCAGTGGAGTATGCATCAATGTGATCTCACTAGAAGTGTGATTGGAGGGTGCATAAAGGGTGCAAACAAGGCACTTCTGACTTAAAATGATGAATGGGACACCCTAAAATCTCAGGCTAAATGGACACACACACACACAAGCATGTTTGTTTTTGTGAAAAGTGGGTACATTACATAGGTTTCCATTGATTTTATACAGCACAAACCGTATTTTGTATTGCCCTAACCCCACCCTACCCCTAAACCCAACCATCACAGGAAACAGTGTACAGCTTTACTCTCTGATTAAACTCATTCTGTGGGATTTATAAGCGTTTGGAGAAATGAGGACATCAGCTGTGTCCTCATATTTCACCTCCTTTTTGTAATACTTGTGTCATACCTATGTCATTATACAGATTTGTGTCCTGACATGTCACAAAAACACGTACAAACACACACACACACACACGCGCGCGCGCACACACACGCACACACGCACACACACACACACACACACACACACACACACACACACACACACACACACACACACACACACACACACACAGCAGCCAATGTAATTCTGTAAGATAACAAGTAAAAACACAAAGACCCAGTCCCAAATGGTACACTTCTACTAAAAGACCCTTTTACAAATTTAGGTTTAAAAAGGGTGCACATGAGCATCCCCCAGAGCATAACTCTGCTGGACAATGGCCCTCCAGGACAGGAGTTGTTCACACATGCTGTACGTTTACATTTGCTAGAAGCTTCTAGTGATCCTGAGGACCATGAGAAGCTGGTTCAAGTCTGTTTAATTAGGATTTACTTGGAATTGTGGTTGACAAAACAACACTAGTACCTGCTTTTGAATGGCTATTTTACAAAAGAATTAAGGTTTAGTGATGAAAGAATATAGTATTTAATTATAGTAATGTCTACATAACTTAGAAATAATAACTTAGAAAGAAATAATGGTTAAAAACAATTTTTGTAGTGTCAGCTTAAAAAGAAAAGTTCTTTTGTAAGGAGACCAAATTACTTTAATTGAAGATTATGAAGACAATGAACCAGCCACCTCTCCAGATGATTCCCTGCCGTTGGCCAAAAAATGCCTTGAAATACTTCAGCTTATTTTTAATTAACTGGTTTGAACTAACCCAGCAGGCACAGGATGTCAACATGACGTCAGATTGATGTTGTACCCCAACGTCATGGGGACGTTGCATTTTGTTTGGAAATGAAAATCGGGTTGATGTCAGAACCCAACGTCAGGCCGACGTCACTTTCCAACGTCCAACCTAAAATCAAGCAAATATCAACCTCTAATGATGTTACAGCTTGACGTTCTGTGGACGTTACCACTATGACGTCTATCAGACGTTGGATTTTGGTTGCCATACCTGACGAGTAAATGTCAGTATCTGACGTCAGTATGATGTTGGTTTAAAATGTTGGCTCGACATTGGATTTTGGTCACTTTCCAACACAACCAACCCATCCAACACATTACTGGATGTCAAAATAACGTCCTTAGACACTGGCTAGACATTGAATTTTGGTCACCTGACATCACGACCTAAATCTAACCTAGTATTATTGTCTTATGACGCTGTGTGCCTGCTGGGTATGAACTGTCAACAATGAGATCAGAAACAATTCTTAAGGAAAGAAATACGATTCATTTGATTGAATGTTTCTCTTAGTTCATTCTCACTAAAGCTGCCCTGAAAAAAATGATTAATTGGATTTACTACATTTTTTAAAGGTAAGATGTTGCAAAATTTATTTGGGCTGAATTTAAACAAACAAATTAAGCTGAACATGACTAAATTTAATTTGTTTGTTCAAATTCAGCCCATATAAATAGTTTGCAACAATTTTTTTTTTCAGTGTGGTCATGTGATTACTAATGATCCAGATCCCAGCATCATTCAGCAAGGGAACTTTTGGACTTTTGGAAATGTTTCAGTGATTTGTTGGAGTCCAGCCAGGGCTGCAAAATACACTTTGCCCAATGATCCCTAACCTTGAATCAATATTAGCCATTTTAGACAACATATTAGACAACATATTAGATCTCGGGTCATCGAACCCATCGAACTTTCCAGAACTTTATATTAGTGAGATTAGGTTCTTACTTGGTTGTTTCTTGAGTTCTCGGAGCTTCTTGTCAGTGTATGTCTCTGCAGAAAAGAAAAGAAGATAATAACACTTGGTTCAAGTCTCTCATATATTGTATACATTTTAAAAATACAACCCCAAATCAGAAAAGGTTGGGACAGTATGGAAAACGCAAATAAAATAGAAAGTAGTGATTCCTAAATTTACTTTGACTTGTATTTCATTGCAGACAATACAACAAACATTATTTAATGTGTTCCTCATGATTTATTTATTTTTAGGTAATCCAATTTTGGTTTTTGCAACACATTTCAAAAACAGTTGTAACAGTAAAGCATTTACCACTTTGTAATGTTGCCATTCCTGTTCACAACACTTAAAAGACATTAAGGGACTGAAGACAGCAAGTGATGAAGTGTTTCAGGTGTAATTTTGTCCCATTCTTCCTTCAAGTCTTAAGGTGGGCAACAGTACGGGGTCTTCGCTGCCACATTTTACGCTTCAAAATGCGCCACACATTCTCTATTGGAGACAGGTCGGGACTGCAGGCAGGCCATTCAAGAGATTTTTATTTGCGTTTTCCATATTGTCCCAACGTTTTCTGAAGACACCTAATGATGAAGTGTTTCAGGTGTAATTTTGTCCCATTCGCTATAAAAGTTCTTTCTTTACCTTCCAGAACATTGTGGTAGAGCGTTCCATCCATTTCTATGTTGTACTGCACTCCATGTGGCTGAATACTGAAGGGTCTGCTTGCTTTGTTTCTGAACGTCACTTTAATCGTGTCCTCTTCTTCTGCTCTAATGACGGGACCTAAAATACAAACCAAAGACTTTCAATAATATTTGTGCAATCAAAATTTTGACAGAAATTTAAGACAGTGCATTTAACAGTGTGACTACATGTTGTTCTGTAACACTATCTTGCTAATGATGTAGGAGTAACAATAGCTATGTTTCCATCCACCTATTTTTATGGTTAATGGTAATGCCAAGATGCGCATACATTTTGAAAATGGACATTAAACAAACCATATGCACACAACTGAGTAGGATAAACTGTTTATCTGATAAGAATATAGTAATGCACATAAACTATGATATAAATACATTTATACAAAAGTTCTGTCTGGTTCTTGAATCTGATTGGTTGATAGCCGTGCGATATTCTGCCAGTAACAGCACTCGTCCAGCCTCTTCACCCTTCACCCTTGTGTATTACTCCGCCCACATACAGTGTCAAGCAGAGGACACTCTACAGTTTGACAAATATTGCTGCTGTTGGACAACATAATGTACTTTTGAGGCTTTTTTTAGTGGAGAATGTAGTTGTTTAGATTGCAACTATGCAGTTTATTTATAAGGATAGTGCCTATTTTAAATATTTATAATTTCTGAGAGACAGCGCGTCGGCGGCCATTAGCCTGCCATACTGAGCAGACCAAAGACGGTTGACGTTGTCTATCCACAAGATGGCGACAGGACCGCATAATAAGCCCTAAGAAGATTAAAACAACGTAATTTCTAACTACAGCTAATCAAATCATTATTAAACTGGTCAGTGATATTCTAAGTCGATCTCTCTCTTTTGTATGTTGCAGTGCTGTATTTATATCATATAACTGTAGTGTATTGAGTGTGAGATGGGACTCGCATATCAGGAATGTGTGTTGTGTTGGCAGAAAGAAAGAAGAAATGGCCGCATGTGTTGAGCGTTTTTCCTTATCGCAAATACAACAGCAATCTGGTAGTGATTGCACTGCTTTTTTCTGGGTTAATTATTGTGATATCCCGATTGCAACAGAGAAATACTGTAGACTGTAATACTGTAGGGAGATATCTCTGTAGACTGCCGTTCAGCCTTATAATCTTAAAATGTCTGAAAAATCAGCTGTTTTGTCATCACTTTAGACATTACGCTAGAGAATCATTCAAACACTAGCTCTAAAGTGACGTTGGTGAATGAGTAACGGTTTCTGCTGTTCTGACGTCAGCTGCAGATGTGAATGAATGGCGGAAGAAAGTAGTTCCTCATACAAAAGGGTTTTTAGACTCTCCGTGTTTGATTTTATTTTTTATACACACAATTATGCCGTCGAACTGTTGTATAAATGCAATATCACACTCATAGCAGTGCAATGTGGCTGTATATCAGCACTGGTGGGACACTAAGGCACACCTCCCACCAGTGCCGATATACAGCCACATTGCACTGCTACTCGTCTGATATTGCTCATTTATTGAATGAACTCTGCGCATGCGCTTCATCAGTATGTGTGATGTGATTTAGTTTTTGACAAATGCTGATCAGATATCAATGTGTGTTTCAGGGTCTTTGCATTAATGGAGTTTGCAGCTTTACATTGTAAAATATCAGAAATGTTGTTGTGCTGATTGTAAAAGGCCTCAGCCGTCCGTCAGTCCGTCATCACAGTGCTTCAGTATTATTATTCTTCTATTATTATTCCCTCCAGAACTGTCTTGAGTATCTGTCTGCGCTCCCGTCTCACGCCTCCAAAAGCCACCGCACTCACCACGATCACTGCGTTTCGTCTTCATCTTTTGAGGCGCAGCTCATTTATTAGAGAAGAAAAAACACCACAGTGGCGAATCCCAACAGTGCAGCAAACTACACTTCTCTGACGGATATTTGTGCAAGTTTATCAGGAAGTGATGATTTTATTCTCTTAGACTCATTGGATGAAAACGCTGCTTTATTTGCAAATGTTTTGTGCCATATTCCAGTTTTAACATAAGTCTAATTTGCGTCTTTGGATGGAAACACAGCTAATGAGGTTAGGATTATATTTTGGGGTAAGGTTGTGGTAAAGTTAACAGTGTTTCTGCAAATATTAATTAAATGCCAGTTAATTGTATGTTCAAAATTAGTATATCATATCAAGTAGTATTTTGGTTTAATGCATTGTAGCTAACATACAGTAATTAATGTAAAAATACAGTTTTATTACCTAGAATTCCCAGGTGCTGGTCCTCGGGCGTCTTCTCTTTGCGCTTGGTGAATGTGTCATCAGTGTATTCCACATACTGAACCTTCTTGTATTTTCCCCCGATCCGATCATTGCGGTTATCAAAGAAAGTGTCTGACACACTGTGGACATTTACAGACACAAATTCAAGCACTAAAATGACGTCTGGTTTGATTTCAAGATGCCTCTCTTAAAGGAACACTCCACTTTTTTTAGAAATAGGCTCATTTTACAGCTCTCTTAGAGTTAAATAGTTAAGGGCGTACTTTCACTAGGCACAGTTGCCTTGAACCGTGCCGGAGCGCGCTTGTGCCCCCTTCCCTCTCCCACGACGGCCTGCACTCACACTGCATCTTTACTTTTGAGCCAGAGCACGCTTACGTCACTGATGATGCGACTGTTTAACAGTTTAACAGGAAGAGAAGCGCTCTCGCTCAGCACAGTGGAGATAGCTTTAGTTATATCGTTTTGTATTATTTTGAGTAGTTTGGGATGCAGTGACACACAGTCAAATATTTTGCCAATCAGATCCAGCACTTTTGACGCTCATAAATTATCATGGAAGTCCTCGTGCTGCAGGTATTAGGAGGTTTGCAGAAGGTGCAGCGAGGGGTTTGCGTCTTTAATAAACTCTGACAGTTTGTGTTCATTGAGAAGTAAGAATGATTAATAAATCCATATGAAGCAGTCCCTTAAAAGTGACATTGCGTCTTCAGTTTCAGGCTCAGGCACGCTTTGCACTCACACTACAAACGTACCGCGTCAAAGCCCAACCGAACCGCGCTCTGGCACACCTCTTCCAACCGGGCCAGGGCCGGCCAACTGAAACGCGCCTGGGCCCGATTTGGAGCACTCACACTTGTCAAACGAATCGGGAAACACGCCCGGGCACGGTTTGGATAGCCTAGTGTGAGTACGCCCTAAGTTTTACTATTGTTGAATTCATTCAGCCGATCTCTGGGTCTAATGGAAGCACTTTTAGCTTAGCTTAGCATCATTGAATCAGATTAGACCATTAGCATCTTGCTGCTATTACACAGCACCTGAAAATAGTTCTTAGTTAGGTAACCACACTGTGCAATATCTTTGCGCCTGCTTCAGCCGAGGTACGTCAGCAAAGTCCCTTGATTATTATGCCATAATAGTTGCTAGCCATATCAGCAAGAAGATAGCAACTTTTAATTTTTTGTCGGTCATAGTAAATACCAAAAATACCAAAAAGTCAAGCTTTTAATACAAAAATTATCGAAACTCTTTTTTTTTTTTTAGCAAGATGCTAATGGTCTAATCCTAATTCATTGATCTATGCTAAGCTAAGCTAAAAGTGCTGCCAGAGATTGACTGAATGGATTCAAAAATGGTAAAACTTAGCAGTTTAACTCTAGGTGAGCTGTACTATTTCCAAAAAAAGTGGAGTGTTGATAATATTCTTACATGTCATCAACGAGTTTCTTCATTGTGTACTGGTTTATCTCTGTCGGCCCATAATCCCAAATGATTTCTTCAGCGGCAATGTAATACTGTCTCACTTCCCCAAATGGTCTGGGTTTATGCACGTTCGGGAAGCACTTCTTAATCTCAAAAAAGGCTTGCATGCCGGCTACAAGTGGGGAGAGATGTATTTATTGCAATTATAACAAAGCAGAATTTACACTCAGTTCTGTCCTGACTGTACCTTCCAGATGATCATTGACCTGACAGCTGAGGAGCCACTGGCCAGGATTGTCCGCCACCATCTCTACATTGACAAAAGTGGCTGGAAACAGGCTGACGGTGTCGACGTGGTGCCGCTTGTCTGTCAGGATCTGCCCATGGAAGAAGGCTGAATGGACGTCCACCTCGTTCCCCATGCCAAACAGGTGCCAGTGGATCTTGTTGCCCATGCACATGCTGAGGTCTGGCAGGTTGCCGTAGACGTACCCGTTGATTGCTACAATACATTTGACAAAGAAGTTGAAATTTGTGCATTTTCATAAGCCACCTTTCCACTCCACTGGACATTCGGAGACGACTGTCAGAATACCGGAATTACCACACTGATTATTTACCACAGACGCCAACAACGAAGAAGCAAACTAGTTGGCTTGGCATGCCTGTATAACGTTATGCAGTATATTACTCTTGCTTTTACTATTCCACTATGAATGTATCTAATGTCAGTGTATCGAGTCGAAATATAGTTTCAAGAGTTCACACTTACACTCATTGGCCACTTTATTAGGTACACCTGTCCAGCTGCTCGTTAACACAAATTTTAATCAGCCAATCACATGGCAGCCACTCAATGCATTTAGGCATGTAGACATGGTCAAGATGATCTGCTGCAGTTCAAAGCGAGCATCAGAATGGGGAAGAAAGGTGATTTTAAGTGACTTTGAACATGGCATGGTTGTCACGTCCAACCTTGAGGCGGATGGGCTACAGCAGCAGAAGACCACACCGGGTGCCACTCCTGTCAGCTAAGAACAGGAAACTGAGGCTACAATTCACACAGGCTCACCAAAATTGGACAATAGAAGATTGAAGAAACGTTGCCTGGTCTGATGAGTCTCGAATTCTGCTGCCACATTTGGATGGTAGGGTCAGAATTTGGCGTCAACAACATGAAAGCATGGATTCATCCTGCCTTGTATCAACGGTTCAGGCTGGTGGTGGTGGTGTAATGGTGTGGGGGATATTGTCTTGACACACTTTGGGCCCATTAGTACCAATTGAACATCGTGTCAACGCCACAGCCTACCTGAGTATTGTTGCTGACCATGTCCATCTCTTTACGACCATCCCTTCTGATGGCTACTTCCAGCAGGATAACGCGCCATGTCATAAAGCGAGAATCACCTCAGACTGGTTTCTTGAACATGACAATGAGTTCACTGTACTCAAATGGCCTCCACAGTCACCAGAGCTCAATCCAACAGAGCACCTTTGGGATGTGGTGGAACGGGAGATTTGCATGATGGATGTGCAGCCGACAAATCTGCAGCAACTGCGTGATGCTATCATGTCAATATGGACAGAATCTCTGAGGAATATTTCCAGTACCTTGTTGAATCTATGCCACGAAGAATTAAGGCAGTTCTGAAGGCAAAAGGAGGTCCAACCCGGTACTAGTAAGGTGTACCTAATAAAATGGCCGGTGAGTGTAGATATTGCTTGACGCTATTAGCAGATTTGGCATGCTGTCCCGGGAGAGAACCCTGAGCTCGGAGATAATTTAGCCCAGGGCTCCCGCCTGGTCAATTAGCATGTAAGTTGGTCCGAGATCAGGTAGGTCTCGAGAGCTCCCCCTCGTTAAAGATAAAAAGGAAGAGATGGGGTGAAAAGATGAGACAGTAGGGTGAAATTGGTCTATTTCTAATAGGCTTGGATCAGTCTGATTGGATTATTGCTGATTACAGATGACAGACCAGCCACGATCAATCATATCACGTGCTCCTCTCGAAATTAGTTTGTAAAATTTCACATAGAGTCAGAGATTAACCAAGAAGAAAAGTGCATTCAGCAGCCACCAGAGGTCAGGGATTTGAGTTTGTAATTTAATAAATGATCTTTTATTACCATCATTTACCATCAATACCATCATTTTACTAATTTAGCCTAACTTTTGTTTTGAATAGTGCACTCACTGCACTCCAGCAAAATGGTAAGGTTTATAATCTAATTAATACATATTAAACCTCTTTAACATTTTTAAATGCTGAATCACTGATATGTGTTGGTTTGCACTGAGTCACAGTTCTGAAGTTCAATTTCAAAGGATTTATTTTATTTTCCAGATCTGAGGTGAACTATCTGCTGCTGCTTTCAGTAGTATGGCAATAAATGTCATGTAAAATGGCATTCAAACTCACATTATTAGCATTTAACACTGAATAAAGCACACGAGGTTTACCTGAGGTGATCACAGTTTATCCTGTTGTTCACCTGTGAGAAATAGAAGCCGTTTCTAACATATCAATTCGAGGTGTTGGTTAGGACAAAAACTCCTTTTAATATGAAAATATTCCTTCTATCGCGTGCCGTTGCTTTTACTTAGAACACGACTTAAATCAACCTAAAATCAACCTTTAGGCTCGATCGTCAGACTCACTCCTCAATCTGGCAACCTGCGTTTGCGTGTGTTTTGATCCAGGAATGTAATACCTAGTTCAACCACTGGGTGTCAAACTTACATACTGCACCTTTAAAAAGATTAATCATGCAAGCCTATTTGAAATCACCCCTATACCCTTAAATAGTGCAGGAGCAGCCAATTGTAGATGTGTCCAAACCATAGTGGATGTTCTAAAGTGCACTCAATCAATCCCACAATGCACCGCAAAAATAAGCGTACAACCTATGCGCACTCAACAGCTAGAGAATACTCGTAATGCACCGTGAGAGTTTGCGCAACCTCAGATTGCAAACATATCTGGCAAATTTCACAATAAACAGAATAAATTAACAAAAGATACAAATAAATATGCCTCTTTGGTGTGGCGCTGAATAAATTTATAATCTGTATATCCCGCATTTTGCATTCTGATGAGCTCTAAAGGCTCCTTGCTTAGTAATGCAAAAAAAACACACTGGTGTGGTCGGCTTTGCCTTTTCTGTGTCTCCCGTTTTCAAAATAAGAGTCCCACATACATGCTACATTTAACATAAACTTTGCTAGACTTAAAAATAAGGAAGGAAAATTATGATTGCTATAATCTCAAAATGCAGTCTGGGGCATGCATATTAGTGAAGTTTCACAAACTAATTTCGAGAGGAGCACGTGATATGATTGAGCACGACTGGTTACTCATCGGTAATCAGTATTAATCCAATCAGATCGATTCAAGCTCACAATAAATAAACCGATTTCCTCTACCGATCTATCTTCATTTCGGAAGATCACTAGACCGAAGCTTCCCAGTCTTCTCCTAGCTGATATTCAAACCTTCCTACGGAGATTTACCTTCCTAAAAAGAAAACTACGGAAACCTTTCAAGCGAAACTACCCAGATTTTCCAAGCAAATCTACCCAGCCTCGCAACGAAATTACTCAGCATCACAAACAAACCTTCAACGCTATCCAAAAAACATCGAAATGAACAACAACAACATTGGCAAATCTACCAGCGAGAGCTCCGCTCTCCCCGACACACCAGCGGCGGTACAACGCCACACAGCCCTGACAAGAGAAGTAGTCGAGGCCGAGGTTCCAATGAGAGGCCGCAGGCCTATACGCTCGGCAACTACTCAACGCCGACAAACTTCACCATCGCCAACAACTTTAAGCCGCCACCTACCTTCACCCGCTTCGTCCTATGCCTCGGCCAGATCATCATCTCACGTCTCCAACAAAATCTCTATTCCAGAACTCCGAAAAACCCTCTCAGACGCCGGAATTCCCATACCCTCACGCTGCAACAAAGCCGGACTCTTAAAGCTATACTCCACTATTTCTCCCCAGACTCCGCCCACCATGGACACTTCTAGATCCTCTCGCTCACGTCCAGCCCCCTACCATCAACCCTCACACTCCGTAACTGAACTATCTCAACCTCAATTATCCAGAACAACTTCTAGGAAAAATACAGCACCCAGCCAGATACCATCCAGTTTACGCACCCAAGGAAACAGGCACCCATCAGCTCCAACTTCAAGACAAAATACAGAGACTCTCCCGGACAACAACCCTTCCGCATTTCACACTGGACAATCCTTCACTACACCCCTCACTTGGCCCCCAGCTCCTCACTCCAGATCTACTTCCAGCCCCCTCCCACACACCACTCAAATTAGCCACACCCATGCTCAGATTTCCATTCCCATCGAGCCCCCCCATACTTCAACACACCTTTTTCAGCCTAACACCAGCTCTAACTCCATTAGTTATCCTCTCCCCACCTCCTTTCCACCTGCTAGTATCCCCTCTTTTATTCCCCCCTCCTCCCTTCACCAAACACTCATTCACACTTCCGGCACAGATCCAGCCCAATACCCCACGGTCCCTGCACAAAATTCTTCAGCACGCCCCCCATACACCCTATCCACCGCCACAGCCCTCCCGGTACCACACAACGCTCCAGCTCTGGAACCACCCCCAGTTTCAAATACAGCAAAAAACCTCATCCTATCAGGTGCTGACATCGATCTCACTACACTGCTTTCACCTATTACACCCCCTACGGCAGACCGACAGGTGGATTGTGGCGAATTCACACTCACCCTCAAATCATCATCGACTACTCAATCCCGCACCCTCTCTTTAGCTGAATTTCACGTAGCTTTTTCTAGGTTCACTAACATCATCTGTTCTGTTTTTCCCCATAGGAGGCACGAGCTAAACGACTACATGGCCATCATCTCGGAACTCGCGCTCTCCTATGGGGGTACTCATTTTTACACCTACCATAAATTATTTTCTGCCAAATGCCCCATCCGGGTATCTCAGTGGAACCAGTGTCCTTATTGGGGGGCTCTGGACACCGATCTCCACAACAGAGTTTTTCTAGGTTGCCGCAATCTCTCCTGCGCGGTCTGCCGTTCCAGTCTCCACCCTACCACTTCCTGTCCCTTTATTATTCCTTCTCCAGACAAAAACGCCACCAACCCAAGATCTTCAAGCTACATTCCCCGTCCTACTACTTCCTCTATCCCCGCTCTGCTTCCTTCTTCTTTTTCCTCTTCCTCCCAAAACGCACCTCACCTTAACCCCTGCTTTAATTTCAACATTGCCAGATGCTTCCGCCACCCCTGTAAACACCCTCACACATGCAACTACTGCGGTGGCGCGCACGCCCGCGTAGTCTGCCCCATCTTGAAAGCTAATAAAAAGTCAAAAAATTATTTATCGACTCCCGTCAATATATCTCAACTGGCATCTGAATTACGTTTTCACCCGGACCCTAACTTTTCTGAATTTCTCATTTCAGATTTATCCAAAGGATTCCATCCAGGCGTCTTGACTCTACCCTCTTACAACCTCGCTTGCCCCAACTTACAATCCGCCACCAACGAACCCGAAGTCGTAGATCAGTTAATCAAAAAAGAGACCGACAATAATTTCATGATCGGTCCCTTTTCTGCCCCCCCCTTTAGCACATTTCGAATCAGCCCCATCGGTGTAGCCACCAGGAAATTCTCAGGCAAAAAACGTCTCATAATTGACCTCTCTTCTCCTCACAACTCCCCATTTTCTAGCATTAATAGCATCATCCAACCAGAAGAATTCTCGCTCCATTATCACGACATAGATCAAGCAATGTCTCTGATTAAAATTGTCGGACGTAACGCATGGCTCGCCAAAGTCGATATCTCCTCCGCCTTCAAAATCATGCCTTTACACCCTGATTTCTGGCATCTGTTCGGCATTAATTGGAGATCTAAATTCTACTTCGCAGTCCGTTTAACATTCGGATGCAGAAGTAGCCCCAAAATATTCGACATACTTTCAGAAGCCATATGTTGGATTCTCGCCAATAACTACGGCATTTCGCATCTCATCCATCTATTAGATGATTTTCTTATCATCTCCCCCCCCCAACACGCCGCCTGTCAAACACTTAGAGACTACTCAAAAAGTCTTCGCTAATCTGGGCATCCCTCTAGCTAAAGAGAAAACGTCCGGTCCAAGCACTTCATTAGAATTCCTAGGAATTAAGCTGGATTCTAACAGTTTCCAAGCTTCACTTCCTAAAGAGAAAATCGATCGAATCATTTCACTGTCATCTCTTTTCTTAGGGAGACAAGTATGCACCAAACGCGAACTCCTGTCTATTCTGGGACATCTAAATTTTGCCATGCGTATCATTCCTCAGGGACGCCCCTTCGTCTCCCACCTCCTTCAAACCGCAGCTTCCGTCAATGGATTAGAGGAAATCATCCTCCTGACGGACGCATGTCGTAACGAACTTAGCCTGTGCATTTCCTTCCTTAAATGCTGGAATGGCTGCTCGTTCTTCTATAGTGACTTGATTTCCTCTCCCGTAGATATTCAGTTATTTACTGATGCCGCCCCCTCCGTAGGTTTCGGAGGATATTACAGGGGACGTTGGTTCGCCTCTCCCTGGCCCCAGCAAATGCTGGGAATTCCCCTGCCCTTACAATCTTCAGCCCTCTTTGAATTGTACCCCCTAGTGGCCGCGATTATCATGTGGGGTGACGAATGGTCTGCTTCTAGTATCCTAGTCCACAGCAATAATGAAGCAGCAGTGCAATGTATTAATAAAGGGCGTTCCCACTCTTCTACTCTAATGCCCCTTCTTCGTCGCCTAGTTTGGACATCAGCCATAAAACAATTTATTATAACTGCAAAACATGTACCAGGATGCAAAAATCAAATTGCTGACTCTCTTTCTCGCTTTTCTTTCCAGAGATTTCGGCGATTGGCCCCAGAAGCGGATCCTCATCCAACGCCCATCCCTCCATATTCAGAGATGATATTTCCATAAACCACCCTATGCACAACCTACACCAAACATCCATTTCCCTCATTCTACAAGCCGTAGCCCCCAGAACCTTACAATCATACCTCTCAGCATGGAATTCTTTCAAACATTTCCACACCCTGTACAACACACCCTTTCCCAATTTTTCCCTGCTCACCATTGCATCCTTCATCACTCATCTACACACTTCCAAAAATATTCAAGCCAACTCCATTAAAAGCTATCTAAGTGGGATTAATTTCTTTCATAAATTAATTCATGGCTCCCCATCAGAAACTATTTCTAACTCCCAAACCGGCCTCCTTATCAAAGGTATCCAGAAAGCCCATTCCCCCTCTCCAGACCCTAGGCTACCCATCACTCAAAACATCCTCTCCAAATGCATCACTACTCTTCGCAAAGGCTACATATCCACCAATACAGATCGTACCCTCGATGCTATGTTTAATCTTTCCTTTTTCGGTTTCCTTAGATGCTCCGAAATCACTACAATATCCAAATTCAACCCAGGCATTCACCCCACCATCTCAGATCTTACTCTGTTAGATGAGGAAACAATTTCATTCCTCATTAAACAAAGTAAAACAGACCAATCACGCAAAGGACATTTCATATACATATTTGATCTTCCCTCACCCACACGCCCTTTCCAAACACTTATGGCCTTTTTACTCTTTAGGAAATCTCAAAGCCCTAGTCCCTTCTCCCCCCTATTTGTAGACGACACTAACTGCCCAGTTACACGTTTCTGGTTTCAGAAACACCTTAAAGCAGTCCTCCGCCTCTCAGGCTTCCCCCCAGACTCATACTCCAGTCACTCTTTTAGGATAGGAGCAGCCACCACAGCAGCACAAAAAGGGCTTTCGCAGCAACAGATCCAAACTCTGGGCAGGTGGTCATCCGATGCCTTCAAGACGTACATACGTCTTAGCCAAAGGCACCTAAAGGAAGCCCAGATGACCCTCGCCAGCCACTGACCTCCAACTACCCAAGGGCGAGGGCATGACCCAGCCGCTTTCCCTTCTTCCTTCCAGCTGAGTAATACTCAGCCTTCTCCCCTTGACACGAATTAATTTAAATTCCAAGGCCCCTTGTCACCCCGCCCCCCC